>JAVSBT010222194.1:1633-88222 GCA_033118115.1 Pharyngocirrus eroticus | reverse complement strand
TAAAATTGTTTTGGGCTTTTTTTGTGAGACGCTCTTCCTGGAAAATAGTCAGCAAAATGGTACTCTTCCACAAACAGGATGCTGTTTGGCTCAGAGGGTCAGACATAACCTGCTTTATTTCATTATCTTAAATTGGATACTCAAATATTCTAGGAATAAGTCTGTCTTTTCTGAATATGAAATGTCTTTGGTAATGACAAGTATGTAAGCTATCAGTGAAAAAATATGGTGCTCTAGGGGAAAAAAACAATTTCTGGGACGGGTTAGTGAAATAAACAAAAATATATGCAATGGTTGCTAATTTTTTGTTAAGTATGGTCAGATAAATATTGTCTTTTTCTTTCTCTAAGGGTAACAACTAAGTTTTAACTGATTTTTTATGTAGTCATCTTGTGATCCCGAGAAAACATTGGTTTCAGTTATAACCATCTGTGTTCTTTTACATCACATCCTGGGTAAATCGTCAATGATATAGGCCTTGTTGTAAAAACTGCACACATTTTCTGCTGAATTGTAGACTGTAAAGTTTAGATGAAATATGAAGCAAAAAAAATATGGCTGAGAAGTTGGTATTTTAGAGATTCAAGAAATACTTTAATAGTAATTGTTTCACAGTCGATGAATAGAAATATATAGATACAAAAATATGTTCATGTATCAATAAATCAATCCCAAAATAACCTCTTTTATTTCAACAACAATTTTGTTGAAAAGAGTGAACACGTGTCAAATACATGCAGTAAATTTAGGAATCTAAAATATGATTGTTGCATAAATATATTCCTACTGAGTAGAACATTTCTTGGCAAATATTGTCAAATATTAATCATATTTTCAATTCTTGTGTTTCTTTTTTCTTTGCCTCTTATATCATAACTTGATTTATTCCTGTCTGGTATGTAGATGAATAACTTGTACAGAATTTTGTAAGTATGTTCCCCCTAGGTAGCAAATCATCGCCCTGACATTCTAAATATTTTGCCTCGCTGTGTTGACTATTCTCAAACTTTTTCTTTTGTAACAATAATATGCAGTGGCTCCTATGTGTTTTATATGATTCTAATATAAAGTTATGAATGTTCCAATAGCCTGATTATGAAGGAAATGTCTAAAATGTTTGATGTTTAATAGACACCAACGGCATGGGTTCGAATCCCGCTTGAGGCAAGATTTCTTTCTAGTTGAAGTGGTTTTTCAGCTCTGTTATGTGTATCAGAATTGTCTGGCTTGTTTCCCCATCCAGTGGAAAGGATGAAAAAATTGAACCTGTGTCATGGATTCTATCACCATGGCATGTAAAAGAACACAGTTATCAATGGCTGAAAACAATGTCGTTATTTGACTTAGGGCCAGTGGAAATTTGGTTTTTAAAAATTCACATTTTCTGTTTCATGTTTTGGTAAATTCTGTGCTTCAAATAAAAAGTCTTGTTTCATGAAATATACCCAATTTAAAGGGGGGAAACCTAGGTCTTATCTTATATGATATGTATTATATATAGAATGCAATACAAAATACAAAAACCAACACCTGTGTGTACTGCTTCTCAGGGCATGGTCATGCTGTGAAGGGGTGGACATAGGATCCATTCAACTCTCACTTGAATGAATATCTGACAACTGTCAGTATTTACTACTAGGGCAGGTATTAGATGGCAGCATCTATGCTTGACAAGCCAGGGGTTGCTTTGAAAACAGCAAAGTAGAAACTTCCAACAAAAAACCCCAGGAATTTTTAACAATAAAGTGGATTTATTTTCATACTTCCTCCAGATTGCTGATTCTGTTTCGAATAGTCAAATCCAGGCATTCTGTTTGTTTTCTGCTTTCCACTGGACGTATTGTCCCAAAATACTCTAAAATCTTTCCTGACAGTGACAATAGACTTGAACAATACCTGTCCCAAGGCTCTGTAGGAGATCAGTCCTAAGGAAGTTAACAGATAACCCTGGTAAAATAAGATACATATAGCACAATAAAATACAGGCCAAGATTCTACATAAATCTACATGTGCCATGAAATGTCGTGTAATCTTTCCAAGACCTTTGCTGCTATATTTATTCAACATAAGCAGTTGGCCTTGTTATCAAGTTATTGTCTTTCCAAGGAATATTGTGATGATAATATGAAACTCTCTGGTATAAACTATAATTGATTAAAAAAAACATGTATCTGTCTGATTATTTGATTATCAACTTGTTTTTACTGGTGAATTAATTACTTTTTTCTTCTCAATACTCGTTTTCATTACATGTAAGCGAAGTGTTAATCATGTTGTTTTCTTGGATTATATATACTTAATTAATTCCTTGGACTTTTTTTTAATGTTTTCTTTATTAGGTTTACACCAGCTTTTAAAAAAAAACAGATCAGGTGCTAGACAGTGATCTCATTTTCATAATAAACACTGTATTATATATAATTCTATAGGATATTTTCTGCGCGTGTAATTTCAACCTGAAAGTGAAACTAACAGGTGAAAGAAAGAATTATTGGAATGTCATGAATTATATTTCTTGTAGGGTGACATACTGATATATTACTATAATGTTAGAATAATACAAACTTTCTTGTTAGTTTGCACTTTTTCATCTTCTGAAACAAGACTTTAAAGTTAAAAAATACAAGGCTTGAAAGAAAGGTAAGCAATAAATGTTACCAAGACTTGAACAAATTGCAATAAAAAAAGAAGAAATATTTGATTAAGCAACAAATATCAGGATTTGAATTAATGCTCGTTGATATTTTCACCTGGAATAAATAGTTACACAGATTGGGAAAATATTAATGTTTTAGAACAAAAATGTAAAAATTCTGCTGACGTATCCTGTTGTACCTTGTTATGTAATAAGCTCTTTGATAAACATATTTTACATCCGTGACGTCTTTCATAAAAACCCATTAATGAGAAATATTCTTAAAATCACCACAAAAATGCTTTTATTAAAAGGTTTAAAATGATTGGCATTCTGATGCAATGATATTCAGTAGGGTACATTGTTTAATACCCCTATTGTAAATATGAAGCATTTTAGATATGTATGCTGGTCTAAAGTATAATTCCCAGACTGGTCATGTCACTCTAACCCACTGCCATTGAGTACATATTTATACTTTGAAATAGCTAGGAACTAGACTGCAATTTTCTTGTCCATTGATTTCATTAAGATCTTATCTAAAAAAAAGGAAAAAAAAGAATCTTGTTTTTATTCATAGTATCTGTAAAAAAAAGTAGACTATAGTATATACATGTTTTTCTTGGTATATATAAACTAGGACAATTGTCCAAGTTATTGGTGACTATAATGTCATATATTAATAAAGAAAATGATCCTTGTTAATTGTACAAAGCTATAGCCTACAATTAAGCAAAACTAATAGTATGATATATAGCCATAAAATTCACATTCAATATACAAATGCATAATTATATTGCTGCTAATAAAACATAATGGGGGTTTTTCATTTTACAAAAAAAATCTCCAATAAATGAGCCAGCTTTGATAATGTGCAAGAGTATATATAAGATCATTTCAATTGACCATTTTTTTTTCTTTGAAAGAATGAAATTGAAAACACTTAAACTTTTCAACTGTGGTTTCATTTCATATTTTATTTCATGTTGAGCAGAATTGCACAGACTTATTCAAGATTTTTTTTTGATTTTTTTTGCGCTTTGTTACCCAGACAATGGAATAATAACATCATATAAGTAAACATAAGTGCTCATGAATGAACAAATATACAGGAAAAGTATGGTGTTAACCATAATGTAGACATGGCTTTGTTATTCATAATGGTTAGCTATAAGTGATACATGTCTGCATGAGTTCACCTTTGCAAGGTTCAAGATATATTTACTTTTTAGTTCAATCATATTCACACCTTGGATAATAGAATTATTGACGAAAAAAAAAAATCATATTTGCACCTTTATGTCACTATATGAAGGGTGATCTAAGTACTTTAGTTTATTTTTTTTTTAGAAAAAAATTACAAAAGAAATGGTATGTCAGTATATATATCGCAATGAAATGTTTCCAAAAGATTGGAACCTAAATTGATGATGATTTCATGTAAAGACCACAATGGAAAATAGTTTTTATTAAATTACGGAGGTTAACTCTGTAATGAGGCCACTTGGTTTTTTTCATACAGCAAATATCAACATAAAAAGAAGTTTTCAAATTGATGGCAAAAGAGTGTCAAACTTTATTTGTGTCCTCTCAGACTCGGGATAAATTACTTGCCCTGGGAAATAAATGGAATAGAAATGTCAGTTACTTTCTGAGCAGACTAATTTGAAAGGACCAAGCTGGTTGTCCAGACTTTTTCTTGCTTAAATGATGATGCTTGTACAATTATATTGGGTCTTGACCTAGTTAGAGTGGCACACGAATAAAGCATGAAAAGATGTGTTTTAATAATATGACATTTACAAACAATATGGAATCCTGTTTCCTAAGAAAAATCTCCTTAAATTTTGTATTCCTAGAAACCTGCTCAGATGTTGTTTGTCCAGACAGCATGGCCTGTAGAATGAGAAGAGGTCAACCTAAATGTGTGTGTGCACCAGACTGTTCAGGACATAGTGCTAAACACAAGGGACAAGTCTGTGGAACCGATGGCAGAACTTACAGAAACTATTGCAGTATGCTCAAATACAATTGCAGACACAACCAACAGATTGATATCGATTACTTTGGTTCATGTAAAAGTAAGAAACTTGTTTATATTTAAATCGCAAAACTTTTATGAAAATCCCACATATAAAGATGGGCCTGATCTACCTCACCCCCCCCCCCCCCACCACCACCTCAAGTCCTTGCTGTGTTTATAATAACTCAACCTTTTTAGACAAGACAAACATATTTTATATTGCTTCATAAATGCAAGTTTTTTTGAAAGTTTGTAGATTCACAGATGCTAAACCCTTGCCCTAATCCAAGTAGTTGGGGGGAGGGGGGCAACTCAAACTAAATTTCTCTGGAAAACGTGAACATCATACATGTGTTCTTACTGTTCTATTAAAAGAAAATGTAGTTAGACTCAGGATTGCATCCTAAACAGTAAAGGTCTGTGAACTGGATTAGCTCCTAAATTTTAAGTGTGACATTTTCAAGGCTATTTCACCAACTTAAAACTAAATGACATGTTTAAAATGTTAATCTTTATTTACCCACTTGTAAACAAACTCCTTTTGAATTTTACTTATCACAAGTACTTACTATGAAGTGTGTACCGCAAAGGTCTTATTTTGACGCAAAGGTCTTATTTTGACGGACTTCTTGGAATTTGACTGATGACCTAAAACAAAACAAAAATGCCCTTGGATTTCTTTAATCTGGGTCAAGACAGAATCCAACTTTTACAAAATTCTCAGAAATGTTCAAGAAAAAGTACATTGTAATTCAAAACAAATCTAAATAAAAACGTGCCCACTCATCATGAGAATAATCAATATAAAGCAGTGTATCACCTTTACAGTTTGCATCATGTCACAAATCAATCTTATTTATTGTTGGTCAAAATGTTAAATATTTGATATTTTTTTTCCAGAATCATCTTGTGACAATGTGACTTGTGATGCAGGACAGAATTGCGTAGTAGATCAAAACGATAGCCCACACTGCGTTAACTGTATAAAAAGCTGCCCAACAATATCACCGCCCAGACCTATGTGTGGGGCTGATCATGTGACCTACGATAACAGATGTGAAATTTACAAAGCTGCTTGTCTAGCAGGAAAAGCTATTCTTATTGCCTACAATGGCCCTTGTCAGAGTGAGTTTTTAACTTTTGAATTTTTAAAATTAATTGATTTGCAGATTTTTTATCTTTTTATCAATCTTACTTGAGTGTATACATTTCTTAATAGACATTCTTGCATAGCCAAATATATCTTTTCTCTTTTCTTCCCACAGAACAATTAACCTGTGATGAACTTGAATGTTCCTCTGGTAAAAAATGTGTCACAGATCCTCTCACCAGACGGCCTCAGTGTATAGAATGCCATGAAACGTGTGCGGGATTAACGGCAGCAGGACAACTATGCGGGACAGACGGAAATACATATGAGAATTGGTGTGCGTTGAGACAAGAATCATGTCGGAGTGGAGAACTTATCAAAACTAAACATAATGGATCATGTCATGGTAAGTGGCGATTTCAATACAACTATACTTGGGATTGCAACTTGCATGGCATATATCCTGGAACTGGAACAGTCTTTTTTTTTCAATTTTACATTTTGTGTGGGTGTTTGATTATAATCAAAACTGATTTGAAACTATTTTTTAGAGAATATACTATAGGGCATTTTTATCCTTGTCCGTGGTTCTTAATTATTCATAGAAATCAAAAATGAAACTACAATGTACAAATAAAAGCATTGACATTCAAGAAGTCTTCATACCTTTGGCTGGAAAGTCTGGAAAAGATTATTTATGCAAAAAAAGTTTCATTTAACTTAAGTATCTAAACAGGTGAATTGTAGAATAGCTTCACCTATGTGTGTGTCGATAGTTTTGCTCATAGTATTATGATATTTTCATCACTGATGTGACCATATGCTCTCATTCATGAGCTCATCACAAGTGATTCAGCCTATCCCACATCTGTGATATGATTATCATTGAGTGGTCAGAGAACAAGAGGAGGCTTAACTGATAGTTATGTATTTTTATGAATGGAATGCGCTTATTGAATGTTTGGATTCTACTGCACTTAATAAGCGGGATATAATTATCAAGTTGTACACTTTAGACTAAGAAATAGGCATCTTGACACCACAAAACACACAAAGTGGACAATCCCACTTTTGGTCAAAGAAATGAAAGCTTTATCCATCTGACAATGAATAATTCAAGAATTCAAAGAATTTAGCATCCTCTTACGGAGCCTTTTCAATGGGCTTCACCCTTTTGGTTGAATTGATGCAAATAAGCAGGGCTTGACCTGGAGATGACCTCAACAAGGGTGGAAGTTCTGTAATTAATCTAGAAATGAACGCCATCAAGACTTGCCTCAGGTCTCCAGACATTGTTGTCTCAGACATGTCTGAGACATTGGGATGTCATTTTAGGTCAAAGCTTACATAAGTGATTTTAAGAAGGTGTTGTTAATTGCGTTGTTAATTTCATCTCCTTTAAGTTGGTTGCACATCAAAAGAATGGTCAATTCATAAAAATCTTGTGATAGGGGTATTTTGATAGCTGTTAATGGCTCTGATTTCTAAGGAAGGTATAATTTTCTTCCCTGATCAAAAGATCTTAGAACATTGAGAAAAAGAGAAAAGAATAGTACTCCTTCCTTTTCTATAATTAGTTGTATTGTGTCATCAGATTTTACACCTTTATGAATTAAATAGCCAGTTTGTTTCTTCTATTGTGTTTTTGTGTTTTCAGCTTAGAGGATTGCCATTTTGATAATTGATATGACATTTATCAAATAGTTGTGGTTTGATTGAAAAGCTATAGAGTACTTATCAAGAATATAGCTTTAATAGTTATACAGAATAAATTCTATTGAAAAAAATGTGCTTCCTGAATCTGCCTATTGTATTGAAACAAAATTAAGAAATCGGTACTTTTGCTTTACTAAAAGACATTCACCCTGTACTTGTCCAAATATAGATATACGATTGCTACATCACATTTACCATTAATTTGGTACCTTGCCAAAACCCCACATACATGTAGTATACGATTTGTGGGTGGTCATCTGCATTTCAAATTTCTGAAGGCGACAAGTTTAGACATCAATAAGGCATTTTATCATTTTCTAATTGGTTGGCTCCTGATAATAATGAATGGGTTCTCTTTATTGGCCGGCTAGTTAGCAAAGAGTTTCAATCTTTTGCCCATATTTAGCATTGATTTGAAACCTTTTCAAGTTTTTAAATTCCAACCCACAATGAAAGCAGGATGTTGTTTTAAGAAAATTGCAAATGCAACAAAATGGCAACAATGCATTAGATCATTTGACTTTATCATCTCTTCTCAGACAATTCATTTTTTTTTTATCAAAATGATTATTTTATTTTATTGATAGTCTAGTCATTTGCAAATGATTTTATTGGATGAAAAGAAAGAGCAATTTCAACAATGTAATTTATAACTTTTTAAGGATATGGGGATAGCCTCTTAAAAGATTGTGTGTTTTTTTCCCCCCTTCGACTACTTTCAAGACATATTTTGGACCTATAGTAAAAGTGTGAATAAACCTAACTTCTATCCCTAAGTTGGACAATCAATTTAGAAATTTTGAGCAATTTTAAAAATAAACCACACAGAGTTTATCCAATTTCAAATGAAGTTTAGAAGAAATTAATTTAATTAAGATTTTATAATGTCTGGTCTGAAATGGTTACAAGATTAATTGGCTACCCACAAACATTTTACAAAAGAATATATGATATCTTTCAATGACCTTTCCTAGAAATCATCTTAGGTTGATCATGGAGTCATGTAATGTCATGGAATATGTTTTTCATCATGCCATTATTGGAAGATATTAAAGTGGAAATTTTTTTTTATTTTTTTTATTGGTGACCTTGTTGCAACCTTGTAATTCAGAATTATTAAAAGAAATATTTCACAATGATTTACAATCAATGTTGATGACATACCTACTTTAAAAATAAAACACCTACTAAGTTTTTATGTAAGATTGCTACGTAAGACTCGGCACATATTCTGCAAGGGATAATTTATCTGCAAGCAGTGAAAAACCCTATTACTTGACATTATGAATATCTGATTGTTTTATACAAAGACAAAAAAAACACTCTTTTCTTAAGACTAAGATGGATATTATAAATCAGAAAATAGGTTCTTTCTATAGCTTAAAACTTTTTTGATACTAATCCAACTTTGCTATATATAGGTTGCTCTTTTTGACACTTATCTCCACTGTCATGGGTATTGACATTACCTTGAAATAGAATCATAAAATGTCATTATGTATAATTGAGTGTCATAGTTAGATTGACAGTCTTCCCAATTTATGTCCTATTACGAATGTTTGTTGATTTCCATTGTCATTTTATGTAATATGACAAAAGTTTTAAAGTGATAATGGAAATGGTATTTTTAACAAAAACTCGGTTAAGGTAGTGAAACAGGATCGCATAAATGAGTACTAGTATACAGCTCAAAAATATTAGAGAAAACCTAGCCAAATCATATATCTTCTGATCCACAACTTTATTCTTGAGCAATTACCCACAGAAAAATATCAATTTTTAAGTAAAGGAGTTAGGTGTTCAGATTTACATGGAATATGTACCAATATGCTCAATTGTACAAATAACTTGTTGCTTATGTGTGACATAAAAGCAACATTTTGAGGAAGAAAAAATCAAATGATTGAAGCGCGAAAACGATGGGTCAGTCAACACGGTCAGTCACATCCATTGACATAGTAATCAATCTGGAAGTGGAATCAATGGCCTCATACAATGCAAGGTGACTATTATCTAATGAAAGTGCACCTTTGAAAGTGTAATCATTATGTAGTATTTTAATGACAATTACACATCATCCTCTGTCAATACCTATTTTAAATATTGGCAAGGAGAATGTCTACAAAATGTAGCTGGAAAACCAAGATCCATTAAAACCTTACATAACTCTGGATATAAGAGATACTATTACTCCTTTGCATTCTGCTTACCACCAGGTCATGACAAGGTCATGCTTTGAAAGTTGCATACAAGAAAGGTCAGCTTGAGGGGAAAAGGGCATGGCGGAAGTTTATTTACATTTTCCAAAGGAAGAGGTGGGCTTATTACATCCCAGCTTCACATCATTTGTAGACAGATATGATCCATGGCACGTAAAAGAATACCAATAACAATGGCTGAAAACAATGGCGTTATTAGTCTCAAAATTCTCTGAAATATATCCTGACAATAGACTTGACCTATAACTCTCCCAGGAACAGATAACCCTGGTGAAATAAGACCAATACAATGCAACACAATACAATACAATTCCATACAATTTATACTTATAGTTTTTCTAAAAAAAATATTTATCAAATATTATTTTGACCAAATTATGAAATCTGTTTTGATCCAAGTTGTAGCTGTCTACGTTTTGCCAACGGAATCAAATCTGATAGTTTAACTAGGATTTGCCATATCAATAGCTTTTTTTACATCATCAAAATAATGCCAATTTTGAATACAATTATGATGTACCATAGTTCCAAATTAAAGCTTGACCATGAAACTGCTCTTATTAATGCATGCCGAAATGATGGACATAGAATAATTTTATTCCTAATCTTGCAGGAAATGAATTTGATTAATTGTCAAGTACTTCATATCAAAATTATTGTATTGAATTAAACCCTTCAATTATAATCAGTTTATTAATAGAATAGTGTAGATATTGCTTTCAAGTGTAGCGAGGAGGGGGGGGGGGTGATGTGGTTGTGCTTTGTGGACTCATATCATTGTTAAATTCTCAGAAAAAAACGTTCAATCATCCAGTGTCTTAGCTAAAGATAGACAATATAATTGCGTTTCAAACTTAAATTGCCAATGTGTACTATGCTTTTTTTCTAAGAAATGTTATCTGATTTAAAACTTCCTACTTTAATGTATTGGGCATATTGCCCAATGTGTCACATGAGATACTCATTGATAGATTTTGATTAATGCACACGTATCTCATTTTACTACTACAGCCATTGAAAACTACTCACTCTTGTATTTGACTATTGTAAAATTTTGGCGCACTTTTGCCCTTCCTATTCACAAATATCAAGAGGTTTAGCTTTTGATATCACACCGTGTCTCATCATCATTGAAAACTACTTGTTGGTATTGAAACTGTGCCAAATTCCCATAGTGTAATAGACATGCTAAAAACAACAAAAAGAATGACGCATTTTCTTTATCCTCTTGATGTTTAAATCACAAATCAGCAAGTTGATAAGATGTTTCTATTACAAATGTTTGTCTGTCTCATTGACGAGGTAACTCAGGACATAACTGGAACTTGTTTGGGTTTGATTCAGATAGAATTTTTTTTCCTACAGAACATTCTTGAAGAAACAAAATCAAGGTCCTTGTTAGAAGTGTTATGACTGGAAATGATTTAGAAAAAAATACTGAATGAGAAGTGGTATGGTTGTCATTATTTGTTATTTATTATGGGTCTTAAGTTACTCCACCCTGTAAATTGAATCCCATAGGTTGTAGTTTCTAGGATTTCTTTGCAGCTGTATCATATTTATTAAACACTTTATCAAAATAAAATGATATAAGGGTGAGAAATATTATAAGGGACATTTTTATCTTTAACAGATTTATTTGTTTCCCTCACCAATCAAAGGTACAGCATTTGTCTTCCCTTTGTAGCACCAAAAGATGTCTTTTCTTTTTCAAAAGGAATGTTTTTTTCTTCTTGAACAATGTAAAATTTATTCAAGGCAATGTCTTTTTGATATTTGCCTGTTGCATCATCATCATCATTTTAGAAATGATGACTAGCGCCTTCTAGTGGATGCACCAGGATGCTCTGGCCAATATATGAGTACAGTAGTATACAGGTGTAGAATAAAACTATTCTTGGTATTGACAAACAGCTCTATCTAAAAGTCTCATTATCATATATCTATAGGTGTTATTTAAAAGTAATAAAATTACCTGTTAGTTGGTACAAAATGACAAAGCAAAAGTATGATCATAAAGAATTGCTTGACGGTTTCTTATTCCAAAGTTAAATTATTTTCCCCTCCCATTCTTCTTTTCACTTTTCAACTCTTGATTCAAGCTTTGATGAACAAAACTCCCATGCTTTCACAAAATAAAGAGATAATTCAACTTGTCAAAAAAATTACAAAGCTTGTGGACATCAGGAATGTAGTTTTGTTTATCAAAGGATCAAACATACAAAGTGAAAGGAAGCTACATCATTGCTGTGAAATTTGAATAAAAAAATAATGAATGGTTAGAAGTACTAAATGCCACCCAAACACAGATTAGTTCAAAAAAGCCAACATCACATCTTTAAACAGGCTGACATATGTCTTCGTTTCTTATGTCAAAGGCTATCGGTAGTAACCTTTTCCTCCTGAAGGGTCAATGATCCCTCTCACGTTCTACCCTCACCCCTATGCACGGGCACATACACACAACGCGACAAACAATATATATACATTGTTTTATTGAATGGTCATTTTCTAAGATATCGAATACTTCTTTTATTTTCAAGTGTAGATTTGTTTTCAATTCAAGGATGTTTCTCTGGGTTTGAATCGTAAGATGTATCATTCGAAATAAACTTTAGTTTCCGTACATAAAAGAGTTTTAGTACATAAATGTGATTAAGTACGATGATAAATAGATTTATAAATCTAGAATAATGATCCAAAAAAATGGATTTCTAGAGCATTCACATTCATTTTTTTTGTTCCACATTTTCTGCACTTATATCATGTATGGTGTGATTTCATTGTTTACATTTTTGTCTTTTAACACTTCTTGGCAGTTGGCTTCTCTCTTTTCAGTCTTTGAGTGGGAAAAGGTTGCATTTTTTAAATTAAGCATTGACAAGTTTGTACAAATTGTGTAGGTGGTCCTCTAGATTCTTTTGATTAGTTTCTTTAAATAGTTTATTTGATCCATATACCAAAGGAGGTCCCCATGGAACACTTTAATCGTTTATCTGACATTTCGATAACATAGTCTGTCTGAAGAGTGCTTCTTAATGAAAATGAGGTCAAGTGTGCAGTCGGAATGCCCCAATATAGCAATGGTGTGATTTTCAATGAATCTGGAACATACATTATATCTAAGAAAAGGTCAATTTCTTGACCTCTACCTCTTGAAAGAATGCATGGTCAAGGTCAACAAGAACACCTTTTTTCTGCTCGTTTTTTGGCATTTACAATTATACTGTGTGAGTTTATGCCTTATGTGTAACATTTTTTAGTTTGACATGTTTCCTCGAGGACTTTTTTTTTACTCTTCTATGAGACAAGATCCTAAATTATAAGTGCAAGACAGAGCCTTCAATAAACCAGAGTTTGTTGACATCTTTTTAAAATTATGTATTTTATTTTTCTTCACTGGCTTTACAATACTTTCAATTTGAAATACTTTTAAAGTGATCAATTTGTGAATGAGTGACCAGAAGTTAAAGTTTCCCTTCAGTTTCATATTGGTTCTTAGTTGATGTGTCAGGGATACTTTTTTGTATGACAATGGATTTTATATTTGACATTAATGGTGCCAACTTGTATAGTTTTAAAGGTTTAATTTCAATTGCAAATATTAGATTATGCAACATGCTATTTCTCATATTTAATGATTACCTCACAATTCAGGTGGTTCATGGTAAATTTAAATAAAAATCTACTGATATAAATTCTTCTAAATTTGTATATTTTAATTGACCTTTCATATCAATTCTGTCTTTACAGCAGGTCTCCAAAATGATGGAGAAATAAACGAAAGCTGGGAGTATTACGATGCAGATGGATCCATGGATACAAGCGAAAACAAATAACAGGACAAACTAGCTTAGATCATCACATGACTTCCATGAAATGAAACTTCCTTGAAATAAAACACTTGATTGGGGTTGTGGCCAGTATTCGTCTTAAAGAGCAGCTACTTTCCTCAGATATGTATGATGATAGCCCCGGCTCAGAGAAAACCATGACGCAGATAAGACAAAATACGAAGAAAGGATTGTTAGTCATCATCACCCAGAGGGGTGTGCATGTGTTGCCTCTTCTTCTAGGAAGAGATAAAATTAATAAGTTAAAAAAAAATTCCAGGAAGATTATGTGTAAATTATTGTTGATGAGCTCTTAAAGTTAAGGAAAACCTAAATTATATTGATAAAATTGTGATGTTTGTTTCTGCCTTTATTTGTGATTGTGTATAAATTATATGGAGTCTGTTTGTTGAGGGCTATTTATAAGTACTATTATGTATATAAAAGTATGCTATTGTACATTCTGAGGAAAGCTTTAATTCAAAATATTAATGTTGTTTAAAGTTGATTCTCTTGTATTAGGTATAGCTAGGTTATTTATTTATTATTTCCATTCATATATATACAAAATGTGTTCATATTATTGATGTTATGAAATGTAGTCAACCCTAGGAGGTCAAGGTCATTAACCTGCATGGAAAAATTCTTATTGAAAAGTCTTAATTATATTATGAAAAAAAATCCATTAAATTATCAGATAAATTGTTGGCCTACTTGGACATGAATTGGCCACGTTCTGATTTTCTTATTATAGTATTGCCTAAAATCAGTATTCAGGTTTCTGGGTCTATAATGAAAAATAACATTTTATTGAAAATCATTTCAAGAAATGCTTATTAATTATTGAAAACTATTTTGAGAGATACCTTGAAAGAGACAATTGCAAAGTATTCGCCAACTGTAGAAAATTTGTTTTCCATTAACATTTTGTAAACAGTCGGTAGAATATATTTTGGACAGATTCTGAGACTGTTACACAAATGCAGTAGTATCCTTGCCACCTTACCTAGATAGCCTACTAGTCATGTACATGTACATATAGATGTTCACAGGAAAGTCATAAGTATAACCCATAGAATATGTAAATGTGAAAACTATTCACAGAATATTTACTCAGTAGCATTTAGGATTAGGTATTATAGTGAACATATTTCATCGTTCATAGTCTAGGAAACTGAAGGCAGCATATTTAAGTATGAGTTAATATTCTACACAATGAAGTATACTTTGAGTTTAATAGTCAGGGAGCAAACGGCCATTTTTTAAAAAAAAGGCGTGATATTGCATGCCCCTAAACTTTTTTTTAGGTCAATTAGGTCCCAGCGATCACCAAAACTTTTAGTGGCATGTCAGGAATAAAGTAGGTCACCTTGTTATGACCTTGCAAAGATTTGAAATTCCAGTTTTTATTCTGTAATATATAGGAGGTTTGAAACCATCAGAAGGTGGAAATATATCTTTACATTTATAGGACATTATTTAACGCTTTGGTCATTTGCTCCCAGACTACAAGAGTTGGAATCTAAAAAAAATGACATGAGATTGAGAGTTTGTTAAGTTTATGTTATTGTCATTTTTATTTTATTTTATGCAACTTGTAAAACTTGATTATTTGAATCTGTGATGACTGTAAATAGTCATAATATTGCTATATCCTTGTACATGTTATATAAGGGAGGTGGGTTCTATTCTGAAGTCTTGAAGATGTATTTAATTTTGTCAGACATGTCACCGTATATAGGAAAAATATAAGTAAGTTAGGCGGTTCAAATTGATAACTTGGTTGATGAATGCGACTGGGCTATTTTTTTTGCAACTAAATTTATTTTTTAAAAAAGAATCTTTGCAAGAAAATCCATGGACCAGCTAGTCAATATTGAATGGCCTTGTCTTAACTGTAGGTCATTAATGGAATTGTCAAGATTTACATAAATTGTACTGTTATGTATTTTTTGACATGTGTCAAAGGAAATGATTTGTTTCTAGGTGAGGCAGTCTGGATAAAAATATATTTCCTCTTTATCAATTAATTAAATGCCGTGCTGACATCACAAAATAAATGCATTTTAAATGTTGTGTAATGCAGTTCTGTGGTAAGAACTATTTGGCATTTACAAGAAACAGATCATTGCATTTTTTGTTTGTATGACGTATGTACAACTTCAATAACCAAAATACTAATAACGATTGCAGTCTCCATGAATATTACTTTGATTGATACTTACTTACTTTTATTTAAAAATTCCTTATAATTATATAATATATTTAATTATTTATCCCTATAATATTCATCTTGCTTTCCTTTGACCTCTTGACTAGCGATGCAAAGAATTAATGTTCACCAAATAATGTTAAGTACAAGAAACATTTAACATTGAAGCATGGTGCAAGTTTTCATGTGAAGACTTCATTTCTGTTTGAAAATTCTTTGCAAAACTAGTTGAAGGTTGGTTATTTGAAGTTGATTGCAAGTCATTAATCTAATATTTAATTATATATATTTGGTACTTACAAGTCATATAACTCTAGTGACAGAATCTCATGTTTGAATTACGAAGGTTGTCTTATTATTTTTTGTTCATGTATATTTATAAAAGAATTGTTTGTTATTTTATAGCAATAAATATTCTTTTCTGAAAACAAATCTCTACTCTTATGTGCTTTTTTTTCTTGAGTAAGTTGCCATGGGGGTAATAGTGTGATATGATATTGCTTTCTTATGCAAGGGGACATTAATTCATTGTAAAATGAATCTACAAGCTGTAATCCAAACCTTTTGGGTTTCAAATCAAATTTGATGAGAAAAAAAGCATGATTCTCTTGCCAATTCATCAAACCTAGTGATTTTATAGTTCTAATACATAATTCATAACAATATGTACTATGTAAAAGGCCTGATAGCATAAAAGTAAAAAAAAGCTCCAAACTTTTTGGGTTTCAAATCAAATTTGATGAGAAAAAAAGCATGATTCTCTTGCCAATTCATCAAACCTAGTGATTTTATAGTTCTAATACATAATTCATAACAATATGTACTATGTAAAAGGCCTGATAGCATAAAAGTAAAAAAAAGCTCCAAACTTTTTGTTTAATTATTGTTTATTGACTCATGTTCCTTTGAATACACAAGACCCATAAAATACCAAGTGCTAGACAGAAATTTCTAGGACCGTAACACAACTTTCAGGTGTCTCTCTGCACAAGGAATGGCTATTCATTTTTCAAAGTGTTTATTTACATAGACATCTATCTACAAATACAGCTTGTTTTCTTGTAAATGTTCTTTTTCCTAATAAGACTACTTTGTAGATACTCTTGTCCTTTTATTCCAATGGAAGTTGTCGCCATAACTTTTTGGTTTCCAAGTTCTTATTCTTTTCTCTTCAACATGATATTCCCATCCTATAGTAAAAAACAAAACACAAAAATAACATGAAATTCAAGGAAATATTCATTTTCCATACAAAATTAACAAAAGCACTCATAACCCATTCCTCATAGGAGTTAATCTAAAGATTCAACAATGGTAGTTTTAATTAAAAAATATTTATAAATCAAAATTTTCAAGAGATGCCGTCAAAGAAATCAGCTAGACTAAACTTTTTTCTTGAACTTTTGAAAAAGGCCAATCACCGTATTGTCTTACACAGCTCTAGGATATGTCTGTTTCCTCTATGGAAAGGCTATTCTACAAAATTTAATTTCTTTACTTGGTAATATATTGTCTACCAACAGAGATGTCATGAGGTATGACCTTGAAGCATACAATGTATTTGTTCAGAAAATAGTTTGTCTAGCCACTTTTCTCAAACAAGTAGGTTACTTACCATTTCTTTCACAAAAAGCCATAGCATCTTCCTTTGTTGTAAATTCAATATTCATATTTGACAATGGGTCTGCGCTGTAATAGGCAAAAAAAAAGCATATTCTTTTAAGTTTGTAGAAACTTTGGTATGAGAAAATAATGATGCTATACGCCTTAGTCTATATCTTTTTCATATTTTTTTAGAATTTTCTAACTGAAGTTTAATAAGTGTCAAATATCTAGATATAGGACATTGAATTTTACAACATGATGCAACAGTCACTACGGGTACAAAATACAATATTTTAAAATTTACTTGAGTACAAGTGTCCTTAATTTTGTAAAAAAACTCTCAATAACTTACTTTGAAGTCCAACCCATGAGTGGATTTTCCCATCTCTCTCTTGTGTCAAATTCTATTTTCCACAAGGTCTGGGCATATGTCCCAGACTGCATCGCAGTTTTTGTGGGGACAAATATTCTAACATGTCTTGTTTTAATGTGTTCTTCTGGGACACCTGAGATAGAAGTCACATCATCCTGTAAAAAAATATAAAATGTATCTAATCAATACACTATTAAAAGGATTGTTTCTCAGATAGGAATACGTGAATTAAAGAATGTGTGATGGAATAAAAGTTTCTCTTCAGAAAAATAAAAAACATAATGATGAACTGCTTTTGAAAGTACAAATAAAAAAAACAAAAAACAATTAAGCAAAAGATCATATAATAGCAAAGGATAGAACTATCAATAAATAAAAAAAATGAAGTTGAATCAAAAGAACAGTCAGGATATCCTGGTCTAGTGACCTTGCTTTTCCAGACTTGGATTATATTATTAGGGTTCTACTGCACTTGTTTGTTCAGAATTCAGGAAATTATGTTTTCAAAAGTAAGTGCTCTTGGTTTAATTTCTTGCAAGTATTTTTTTAAATTAAGGTTTGATTTAAAAAATCAACAAAACTATAAAACCTGTACAATTCACAGATTAACACTGTGTATGTGGAGACACCATTTTTTGTGCATTTCAAAGAAATGATTATCCCAATTTTCCACATGATAAGATAAGGCAAGAAAGTCATCCGATCCGAGTGACTTAATCAATCAACATGAATTTTCTCAATACACTGACAAGGATATCCAGGTTCAAAGATGTCCAAGTCACAAGAAATCGCCTGGACAAGTTGTTTAATAAACATGTCTAGAAAAAACAATAACATTGTTTGTCAAGTGAAATTTTCCAGTCAATAAACTTGGCAATTCATCAAAGAAATTTATGCAATTCAAAAAGACTTTCGACCAAACATAGTAAAACTGCTCACAAAATGAGTGATCCAAAACGTCCATAAGTCGTTAAATATTTATTACAAGCATTCTGCTTGAAAGAAAGTAAAAATATCAGCCGAAAAAAATTCTAGTTTTAAAAATGTTTTGACTAAACTTGTACAAAAATCATAAATGTCACACAAGTCTATTTCTCCTTCATCATAATTTTACAAAGAGATGCCAAAGCAATATGAAACACTAACTGCCATGTGCCTCATGAAGAATTTAAGTCTGTCATTCAATTCTACCTAGAAATTTGTTTTAAAAAAACCTTACATGTTGTAATTATTCATATAGATCATTCATACACAAAGACAGTTATTTTCTTGTCTGACTTATTTTTTTATCAAACAAAAGTGCCGAGAATTTTTTATACGCTAACAATATATCTTCTCAACTATCAATCACAAACATTATTGTTTGAGTTACACATAAGCCTAGCTAAAAGCAAGCCTTTTTGTCCATCACTTTCGTAGAATGAAGTATGAAATCATAGCATGATAAAAAAAATGGGTGATTTAAATTTCAAAATTACTATATCCATTTTTTTAAGTTGTGGCAATCCACAAAAAGGGGAAATCCTGATAGCTAGCCGACTTTCCCTCAACTTTATTATCTGGTAAACTCGAAAGTTCATAACTACAATAAAAGCAATAATCAAGATGAATAATAATTCCACCGAAAATTCACAAGAATGATTCGAACATTAATAAAAAATCATTTCAAAACACGGCAGGGTGATTTAAAAAAAGTTTCAGAAATTTACTCCCACATAGCTTTATAGTACCACTACATATTGCAGAGTAGGAAAAAACATGGAATTTTTATGACATATAAATTGAAACATGTATAGTCTAAGTGATAAGAAGCACAAAAAATTCATCCGGTACTGAAATAAAATAAAAAATGTTTTGATAACCTTTCCTGATAGCGTGTATTGTTGTATTTTATTATAAACTTGTAATTATTACACCATAAAAACAGGTTTGCCGAAAGAAATTCTCTTCTCTTAGTTCCGTACAGAAAGGGCAATATTCACAAAGCAACAACTGCATCCCACCAATCATAGATATATAGGACATCATATTTGAATAGACCAAAGTAAATCAAACTTCACTTTAGGGCATTTAAAAAATCCAAGTATCTATACCAAAATCCATAAATAGTGAGGAGGCAAACATGACAAAAACACAAGAATTGTGCAAATCTGGAAGAAAGCAAGACAATTTACAGAAATACTCCATGAGATATACTTTATCTAATAGGATATTCCTCTAAACTGAGGAGACCAAGAAAAGGGGTAATTTGGAGGACTGATGATTACCCCATGAGGGTAAACAATAAAAATTTGAGAAACCTCCTTAGCGTAGGTTATAGTAAGGAAAGGTAAATGCAAGAGCATAATTATTTGAACACAATAGCATTGAAAATGATAAAACTAAAAGCAAATAACCATTACAGGGTATATAATCATGAATATGTGACACAATGAGCCAGACTGTGCAAAAGTGACCGATTTTGCATCTCTGTCTCCTCACTAAGAAGAGATTGCATCAAACTGTTATTAACAAGATATAATTAATCCTTTATCTATGATTGTGTAAGCAGTCATCAATATGGAAAATGGGCACTTAATTCCAAGCATAGGAAATGCCCACCACACCTATTCTAAATTTGGACCAACAAACTTCAATTCAAATGAATCTCCAACAAAAATAAATGAAATAACTTGCCTTGCAAATAATTCATATAATGACCACCACACCTCATCTAAATTTGGAATGACAAACTTCAAATGAATGTCCAATTCTATGAAATAGATTGTCTTGCAAATAGTTCATATATTCCATGAAATTCTCATCTTTCAGAGAAGCCTAAAGTGATAATCTCAATGGTCACCAAAGCTTGTCAACACTTTGACATCTCTGACATTATCACTATAAATGAAAATCAGGGAGTCATAGAGTGCTTACCACGCCAAATATGGCATTCATTATCTGCAGAGGATTAGAAGAGACAAGCACAGAGAGGGAAGAAGACAGTTTTCTATGATTGAGGATTATAGTCTCATTGCTGCAAGACTTTAGGTTTTTCTCTATGAGGAAATGACTTAAGTACAGGGGTAAAAATGAGAATTATTGTTGCACTGTCTAGGCAGACCTGTAACAAAAATTTCTTCAAGTCAGCCTTCAAAATCCATTGTCCCGTATTTTGAATCCACTGTCCCAAATTATCTTCACTATGGACATTTCTTCATACCTGGGACAGAAGGAGAAAAAGTCCACTTTCACGTGCGGACTCCCAACAGTCAGAATCTAGCTGTGCGCCTTGATTGTCTGGGGTCATGGACCTGCAGGCATGCCCTTATGTTGACCCTTGATGTATAGTTTATGGTGTCTAACCTTATAAATTGGGACGCAGGTGAGAAGGGTGTGTGAATAATTTATTAGACCTAAAAATAATACTCTCAAAAAAAATATCTTTCTAAGAAACAAGCTGAAAGCCTACAACAAATAAAAAAACACCATAAAATCTGTGCAAAAAGTAGGTCAGTATTGCCGTTCCATAACCAGGCCTTGGCTTGGGTCAATCTGACTTTTCTTTAATTCTAAGTACAATAAGACTAAGACTACACTCAATGCAATTGCTTCAAATTTGGTCAATGACCTCAAAAAATATACTTGTTGGAGCACATCAATTTCTATTCATATTGTCCAGCAAGGATGCCCTCCTTTTGCACCTTTCTTCATTCCAAATGAAAGTTGAAATACATTGTCACTATAATAAAATTCTTTATCTAAAATTCAAGCATTTATTTTGTTACAGTACCTAAAGCTTTAGTCATGCAACAGCTGACCTCAAAATCACCTTAGAGGTTGGATCTTCACTGATTCCCTTTCCAAGATGTCAATCAGTATTGAATGATTTCAATGCACTAATACCAAAGGGTCAGTAGGTAAAAGTATATCAAAGCTCATCAAAATTCACCTAGAATCCTGTCATTTAAGAAAGGTGACTTAAAGAATAATCTCCTAGCACTCAATAATTGGAGAAGGCTTTTCAAGTGTAAATTTGACCCATCCATCAAATGTCGTGCCGCCACTCAATCAAGTCTCGGCTTTCTGTCTACCCTCTAAAAGTGAAAAAGAGAACTTCAGACCATGTTTCTGATTACTTTCTTCTTTCTATGGGACATAAGCTTATTTAAGTTAATTATTCTTCTGAGCATTCTAAGTAAGGATGGACACTTGGCAATTATTTACACCCTTACTTTGATAAAACATGAATTTTCTCTAAACTGGCAAATAAATATCTTTAAGCTCAAATATCGCTTTATTTCAACAAGTCTGGTACTTGTTTTTTCTCTAAAATAACTACTTTCATTAATGAAAATAAAACTTTCTTCAGAAAATTTTCTGATTGACTCATACCTAATACTCAACGTTTTCATGGAAACCAGGATCCAAAAACTTCAATATGATTATCTCAACTCCATTTAGTGGTTAGCAATGAAATCTTAATCTTCATCTGGTGCATTTCTAGGATTCATATCAAAATAATTTATTACAAAGGACCTCTCCAAGTTTCATCAATGATATTTCAACAAAATATCACGACCACATCATAGAAAAAAACAGTTGAAATAAAATGATTTTTTCTTTCTTTTTGTAATAAAAGGGATGCTAATGTGCTAATAAATGTATCTTTTTATTTTCTAATTCTGCAGTCTGCAGACCAATTTATGACTAGCTAACATGACTGGCAGCTATCAATTGATTTACAACTATGGGAATGTACTCCAGGAGACAAGGTAAATTTAAATTTGCTTCAAGAAAAAAAGGGACATTAAAAAGAGGGCATAAATGGCAGCATGCTGCTAAAATGATAGCATTCTAAACATATGAACAAAAGTGTACTGCAGACACACACCCATAGACTCCAAAACTCAACAAGACTGAAGCAGGCAAATTATGTAAGCTATCTCATTGTCTGCCAACAAATATTTTTTCTCAAAAGTAAAGGCTTCTAAGATAAGAGAAAAGGTTTTTTAAAAAAAAAAATTACTACAGCATAAACACTGCACATATTAATGGTTTACATATATAAATGTCCAATTCTGTGACTTCCCATTGCATTTTAACTCGTACCATGTTGACATCCTTACTCTTTCAATTTTCATTTCTGTATCAACATGATATATATCTTTATTTTTTCTAGAAAAGGAACTTAATAATATGTCATAGTAAAGCCATACTCGAGCCATTAAAGCCCATCAGGCCAGTGCTTATCCCCAGTTTCTGTAGCACAAGCGACTGAGAGCTTTAATTCCCTCCTGTACAGGATGCTAGTCTATAGCAGGTTACTTTCCCAGTATTTTTCTGGTACCCATTTGACATTTCCTGGGTGAAGAAGGGAAAATGGGACTAAGTATCTTTCCCAAGGACACAGACATGGGGCAAGGCCAGGGATCGAACCCTCAACCTTCTGATCTCTAGGCACATGCTTTATCACTGAGCCACCATGCTCCCATAATAATAGGTCATGGTAAAGTCATAAAAGTACCTAGCACCACTTTGTATCCTTAAGGGTTTTAGGTAGGGTCTGAGTATGTCAAATTTTATATCATAGCGCAGACACTAGTTTGACTCTTTTTTTTCCCACTTTCCTTTCTTGGACTTAACCCTTGTGTACTCTACAGACATGTTAAACGAGGCCATAAAATCTGAATATCTCTAGGGATGTATTTAAGTCGGGTGGTGCTGGAGAACAATAGTTAAAGGGTGCCAGGAAGTCTTTACTCTCCTAGCCCTTGAGTGCAAAGCAATTCACACTTGTTAACCTTTTTTGCTGCCTATTACCAGGATACTCTATTTCCAAATTTGGCATTGATGAGTCTAAACAAGATCAAAAAGCAGACTTCTGTCCATTCGAAGCTGGATTTATAGGACATGGCTAATATCAACTTACATTTATCATACATTAAAACTGACTGTTACACAAGCAACTCTTATTCAAATCAGTCTCAAATATTCAAAGTATCAACGACTTGGTAATTTTGACTTTCAGCAGCCAGCACATAATCAAAAATCAATCATAGTATCTCAGTACTTTCTCCTTTATATCATTTTTCGAGTCCACCAAAACACATCAATCAACTGCCCAAAAATAATGAAACTTAGTTAACAGACATCACAAATTCTACAATTATTTCCAAAATGTCACTTTAATACTAGTTGATAGTCTTTTGATAACAAGTTGATGCCTGATCATGTGAGCATTTAACTCACAAATGCCAATGAATGGAATATCAGATGACTTGAGACACTTTCCAGACAATTTAGTCTAGCTTTTTTTTAAAGCCAGAAATCACCTATTTCAAGTGTACTGGGATGAACTCCATGAACAATTCAAGGATTTATAATCTGCTGTGTAAAAAAAAAGGCAATTTCTTGAAGGTTGTGTTAATTTTATAAAAGCTATTTCTTGAAGGCTTTCAAAGTCAAATTAATGATTCAGCATTCTGTTTGTGTTGTTCATCCTCCTACATTTTCACGCATTAGATGATATCAGCTTCCTATATGATCTCATTACAACAAAAACACAAATCGATTGTTGAGATCTACTGTACAAGGATAAAAATAATTTTCCTGACTTTTGGTTTCTGTTTTACCTATCAGAATTTATAAAACAATTTAACTTGAAAGGCAAAAAATCTAAAAATAAATTACACACTTCTCACATATCTATCAATATTGAAAAAATATCTAAATTTTTCAGTTAATATCATCATGAATTATTGATACCCTAGACCAAACATAAATGCGCTGAAAAGCAAGGTAAAAAAATATAAATCTGAATGAGATTATCAAGGTAAAGTAGCAAGAAGCTAGTACAATATTTGTTAGTGACCAAAAAAAAGGACCTAACATATTTCATACACTTTTATCTTAGACCAATAGTAGATTACTTCAACAAAATTCTTGATATTGCTTTACCATATCCTACCTGGAGTAGTTCACTTTGCGCCTATGTCTAATACAACGACTTCAGGCTAAATCTTGTGGTATTATTATTAATTTGCTAAGAAAATGATTGAATGGCCAGAAAGGGCAAACTTAAGAATCAGCTTACTGTATTCATATAATCTCAAAAGAGACTCTTCCGGCATCAATCAATTTCTTTTCAATTCTTTCTCCCAGTCTTAGATGTGTGGGAGGCTATGCTAGAACCAGTGAAATTGAGCCATTAATAGTGTAAATGTCACCCTTCAAATAGAACTCTTTCAAAATGCTTCACATAATGGACATGGTGGTTGTCCAGTTAAATTAGGACCCAATAGGTTTAGGAAGGCATAGAAAATCACACAAAGTCATGCAAATATTTGTCTGTTGCCAGACTCCCTATAGATACTGCAAAGGATGATGAAATATAATGGATTCTCACACGAGTAGGTAGTTTAGGCACCCAACCTATTTACAGACAATGTGTTGTTTTTAGTTAAATTGAAGCTAAATTCGATATACCTTGACCAGTAAAAGTATATATTTTTGGTTTCACCACTTCATTATGTACATCTCAATATCAATAAAAGGTAATTTTCCTCTGTGCAAAGTATAAAAAATTCAAAAATGTTGACAAAAAAAGAACTATTTTTAACAAATTTTGAATTGAATTCTTTGAATTTCAATATATCACAAAATAATCTAAATTTAGAGTATGCTTATCGCTTCAAATTCATAATGTTGACAAGTTAAAAAAAAGAACTATTTTTAACAAATTTTGAATTGAATTCTTTGAATTTCAATATATCACAAAATAATCTAAATTTAGAGTATGCTTATTGCTTCAATTCATAATTTTATTAATTAATTTTCATTTCAATATTTTTTTCATCCCTGCTATAAAAAAACAAAATTATTTTTGTCAGTTTTATTAAGGGCAAGCATAAAGTTGTGATTCCAAATATATAATTTTGATTGGATTCCTGCAATATTTTCCAGCTACCGTATTTGTTCGAATTGCCGCCCCTGTTCGAATAAGCGCCCCCCCTAATAGACCCTTCTAAAAAAATAAGCGCCGGGGTGCTGGAATAGCCGCCGGGTAACTACTTCCGGTTAGCCTGTCAGACAGTACCGCTAGTGACTGCCAGTCTTATAGTACTGAATAGTGTAGACTAACATTTTTAATGCATTGTATTTTATTCACATAAGAGAGTGTCAAGTTTTTGTTTTCTTAGCTTCTCTTATCAATGTGCGTATATTTGTAAAATGGTCGCAATTTCCTGCTCGAATAAGCGCCGGTTCGAATAAGCGCCGGGTCAAAAGGGCTCTCGAAAAAAATAGCCGCCCCGGCGGCAATTCGAACAAATACGGTATATGCTCATTGACACACACAGAATTAGCCGCCATAAAGAAATGGTCCATCCTCTTTTGTCTTCATACCAATATTTTACTTTTGATAATTGTCATTTTACCTTTTGTAATTTCAATTTTTCAAGATTCCAAAGTTTTGATGTTATAAGTTTCCTTGATAAAACATGTGTTGACAATATATACAAAGAAGATACCTAGAAAGATGTACTGGTTGATATTTTATCTCTAAAAATTTAAGCTACAAGTGATAAAACCTTTTATGATAAATGTGAAACACTGCAGTGCTGACATCTAGAAGGTAAATTCAAGACAATAAATAGAAAGACTAAAAGTCCTGGGTGTAGAACAACATTTCTGTTGCAAAGATAATATAATATTAATTTAAAAATGTAAAAAGGACGACTTAGAAGTTCGATAAACTCTTTCTATTAGGCTTAGTGTGACATTTGACTTGTTGCAACTTCAACACCCACACATTTCTACTGAAGTCTGTTATCGTTAAATGGATGGTGGATTTTCCATTAAAAACTTTAATCATACCTTGACAAATCAATAAATGCTTTCAATGAGTACACATGGTACCAATCAAACTTCATTATGTTTCTAATAATAAGACTAATTTGGATTGTTATATCAAACAACTCCTTGATTGCTTTTGTGTCACTATTGTCAAATATTTGGAGTAAATAATTAAATAGGTGATTATAACACACCTATCAAGATGTAAATTGAAAGTCAAACAGACAATTACAATATGGCAAATACTAGTCAATTAATGTACATAATTCAGGGTGTGAAATAGAGAGGGACATTTTATTCCCATTTTGGAATATGATAAGGGCCCTCAGAATTTTTCAAATTTGAGCCATTTCCTTTTGAGTTCCCTCATATGAAAGAAAATCAAAATTGTTCCCTGTAATTAATTTTAGAAATTTAGAAAGTAACACTTTAATACAGATGAAAGGGTAGCTCTGTATTTCTTGATATTGACTTGTTCAGAAATACAAATTACAAAAACTTCAGTCACCAAACATAGACTTTTTACAGCCTAAATTCAAAAATGCCATGCTTGCAAAAGGTCCTGGTTCGAAACCAGGCAATTTCAAGTGAAATATTTTTTCACATGCTTTCAAGATGTCCTTTGAATGAGACGAAAAACCAAGGCTCCCTGTCAAAAATACAATCATGTGGCATGTAAACGAACCAGATGGAAGGTGAAATAATACTTTCAGCTGATTAAAATATAACTTCCTATTGCAATCAGTAGAATAGATTAATAGGTCACGAGCTCATAACTGCAGCACCCGGTCTCTCAAATCTGTCTAGTATAGGAAAAGGGGGCCTTTGAATGATAAGCTTGTCTGGGGAAAAAAGGCGCTATATAAATAGTGCCTAATTTATTGTAAACGTCAGCTTTAGGGCTGCAATTATAACGGAATAAAAAAAACTATATTTCTTATCAAATACTTGGTATTCCCCTCGCCATGTATAAGAACACAGATAGCAATGTGTGAAAACAATTCCATTATCCGTCTCTCACTCTCTTCCCAAAAGAAAAAAGAATTGAAATACCTTCCAAAGGCTCAGTGTGAGAACAGTTCATACAACTCTATTTTACTCAAAGAGAGATGTATGTAGACTTGTTCTTTATGGCAAGGTAAACCCAATCTCTTGGGAAAACTCCTACGCTTAAAAGCAGGAAGTTGTGGGGGATTTTTTTCAGTTAAATGGTTTCACAAGACAAAGGATATTTCTTAAGATATGCAAGAAGTCATCTTAACATAACCACTGTAAAGAAACATGGAGAATTAAACTGCTGTATACAAACGTGAGACTTTTTATACCTACCGTTACATATTGAAGCTTGTTTCAAACTGTTTACTCTATGTTTAATGGCTATGAATCTGCCTCAATTTGAGATACCTTAACATATGTGATAATTGGAGAAAGACTCCCAGATTGGATCATTTGACGTAGATGTGTATTGGGGAAGGTTTTCACAGTGAGCCAAGGCCTTATCAAATTATGTCCCATCAGCCACCAACAGTCAAAGTAAGCAAGTAAGAACAGAATGACCCGAATTTGACAGAGTGATTTGTTTTCAACTTAAATAAAGGTGTCTTTATATGGTTAGCATAATAAAGTCCATACATAAGTTGGGAGTACTGTAATAAAAAGAAGAAAAAAGAAAAACAAACCTGTTCTGTAACTTCAATTGTTTGTGTATTCACAGCCAAAGATTTAGTCTTGACATCAGCATTATTAGAACCACTCACAGAGAAGTATCTTTATGAGAAAAAAAATGCAGGGTAAAGAAAATTACTCCATGTACAGCACTTTTACGAATAACATCAGACTGCAATTTGACTGATTGAAGACATGTTGAAATTCTATACTTTTATTTTGTGAAAATGTCAAGTGTCACAAGTACAACTATACTCTATATCACCTTGACTTGTCCAGGAACTTTTTCAGTAATGGTAAATAATATTCATCATAACTTTGTTATAACATAGTGTACAATATGAACTTTAGTAAAAGGTTTTCCTACAGTAGAAACAAAATAATTTTCTGACAGGGCAAATCGCTTTGAAGTTTGACTTGAGTTGAGGTTTGGTTATTGGAGTTTACATGATTTCTGACACAAAATACCCATCGACAAAGGATTCAGGCTACCAAAATTATAAAAATAATCGGCAGAGTCATCAACATCAGAATGAAGTCTAATCGCATAATTTTCTGATGGTTAAATTTACCTCAAAGGCTGTCTGGTAGCAACTAAACGACAGCCTTGGCGTAGAGTTGCTAGTAGTGCCGCCATGTTGATGTCCTTGGATTTGGACTTCCGGTTGTTGTTTTTTCCTAGCACTAGAGTGCAGCACTCTGTGACTCTCAAATGGAGTAAATGTCAGCAGATGTTGCAAATTTGGATAATGTTCTCTCCCCATGAATACAGACCTTCTCATATTTAATTCTTTCAAGTCTATCTAAATTGCTGTTATCCCTTATGCATAATTATCTATACAAAGTACGGTATGGAAATAAAATTAACCCTTTTGAGAACTCAATGGTCAATTTTGACTGATTGTATTTGTAGTCTATATTACTAACAAGTTTTGAGATGTAAACTGAATTCATCATCTTTGGAACGTACTTTTATGACCTTGAGATCATTTCTAGCCTCATATAATGTTTCTTCCTTTAAGATAAGAGCTTATATTTAAAATAAGCCAGTTAGAAGTTGATAAACGTTTTCTATTTATGGATCTTGACTAATGATAATGTTGCTCACTTCTGGGGTCTTGATATTTCACCAAAATTGTGTACAAAATCGCTTAATTGAGATAGAGAATTGGGAACTCAGTGGTCAATTCAGGCTGTGATTGTTAATAAAAAAAAGTTCTGGCTGAAATCTTGTAACTTCAAGAATACGAAAAAATAATTGTGAAACTTCTATTTAGAATATTTCTACATTTTTTCTAAAAATAATTAAAAAAGACATTTTATTTTCAAACTTTTTCAATAAATACATATCTTAAATACTGAACTGAGAAAAGAGTTGCAAAAAAAGAGACATGTAAAGCTTTAGTTTAATTTATTTTCATATAATTACAACTATTAATTGTCACTTTGTTTATACACTAGTAAATCACTGCCCCTGTGTAAATAATCAAATGGATATAATCACTGCCATCGAAAGTCATCACTTGGCTGTTGCATCGACTTGAAACTTGCAATTCCTTTTAAAATCGTTAGAAACATGGTCACATTTTCAAGTTTTATATCAAAGGTCTCCTATCAATATTGTTGTTATTCACCCGAACTCTAAAACCTTATATCAGTATGAATATCAAAAAATATTCATTACCAATCAATACCTAATTCTTCAAAGAACTTGTATCTTTGTTAAACATTTTTATTTCTCCTCATGTCTGCTGTGCATTCATTCACTTTTTCATTTTTTCTTGCATTTCTGGAATAGCCTGTGTAAAAGAGATGAAAGATAGATACAAATAAAATAGGAAAACTGCCAATGAAGACGAGAGGTTATTGTATTAGTAGACAGGTAATACATCATTATGTTACAAAAATAATGAACAAATTGAATCATAAAGTGTTTTAACTTTTGATGCAAGAGGTATTTCTTTTATGCATGTAGTAATTCCATCAATTTATCCTTGTATGAGTACACAGATACTTTTTTTACAAAGGGAAACTTTTTTTAACTGATGCTTACCTTAAAAAGATCAGCAACCAATCCAATATCTGCTACTTGGAAGATGGGTGCTTCTGGATCTTTGTTGATAGCCACAATAATTTTACTGTCTTTCATTCCTGCAAGATGCTGGATGGCACCAGATATGCCAACTGCTATGTAGAGTTCCTGTTGAAGACAAAAGGGATTATAGTGACTTAATTCCATATAAAATTGTACTGTGTATGTTAAGATCATTTAAAAATAAAATATAAAAACAAGGTAGTGTTGGTAACCGGTTGAATCAAGCTACTTACAGGTGCAACAATTTTTCCTGTTTGTCCAACTTGCATGTCATTTGGCACAAATCCAGCATCAACTGCAGCACGGGATGCGCCTACTGCTGCACCCATTTTGTCAGCTAAATCGTACAGCATTTTAAAGTTGTCTCCATTCTTCATTCCTCTACCACCTGATATGACAGCCTTTGCACTGGCCAGGTCAGGACGGTCACTTTTGCTTAATTCTTGACTAACCCATGAGGACAAATCATTGGTAACTGAGGTAGTAACTGCAATGAGCAAGATCAGATATATATACAATTCATCTATGTATGGAAGAAACAGCAGACACAAAGTGTACTTTGGATCTTTGTGTTATTCATGATCATATTTACAGTATGGCGTTTAAAACAAATGTAGCTGCAAGATCCAATGTGGCTTGAGCCCTACCTTGTTCTGTGGCGCCTGATCCTCCTTCTACAGCTGCTGGTTCAAAAGCTGTACCTCTCACTGTTATTACTTTGACTGAATCTTTTGACTTTAAGGTTTGTATCGCATTACCTGAAATATCAAAATAATAATTGTACTTCATAATATCAATTCCATTTCCATTCCTTATTTCAAAGGTCTTCAACAACAATCAATACAACTAGTCATTGAACAAATGACAAAACTGTCACTTTTAACAGCCCAGAATATCACTCACCCACTCCCATATATATTAAGAAATTAAATAAATAAATTCTACATGGTCTGCTATTATCATAGCTCAAAATATAGCTCTATATCTATAAACAGAAAAATTTAATCCATACAGGTTCTCCCAAAAATATTTTTCACAGTGAAGTCAATGCTAGACAAAAAGTAAAATCTATGTAATATTTTTTTCTCATTGTATTTGTATTCGCATTACAGACAGAAGATTATTTCTTTTATATGATAAGGGCATCACATTCTATTGCAATACACCCTCGCATTGCATTCTGCTTTCAGGAGTCTCACCCTGGTGGTACATTGTCTGAATCAAACATGTCTTACCTGCATATATTGTTCTAACAAAAGTGTCTGCATCTTTGATACCAATAATGTCTGAGATTGGTGATACATCTAATTTGGCTGCTATTCTTGGCATCACACCCTTACCAAAAGCTGTAGCTGGAGCTATTATATGAGTGAAATTAAATTGTTTTTGTGTCTCCAAGACAAGGGGGGTAACTGATTCTGAAAAAATAACAACAACACAATTGTGTTAGTTTATACCACCCTAAAGAGAAATGTCCTTATTTCAATTTGCAATAGAAATGGCATGATTTTCAAATGTTGACATTCCTTTATTTGATTCAAGCATTGTGCCATTCTTGTAAAATCAATCAACAATAAAATTCCTACCTGCAAGAAGACCTTTAAAAACAGCATTATCTGCTACCAAGATTTTTTTTACACCTTGCACTTTTGACAATTGTTCTGCAACCTAAATAAACATGACAAGACAAAAGTTCCTTAAAACAAAACAAACCCATGCCGCAAGTGTGGTCCAACATTCTACAATCAAGAGTGGGGGGACAAGGTCCAGTGACCTCATAAAATGACCCGCCAATGTTCACCACAACATCTAGTGGACATTCAAGTCAAACGTCATTATGACTGATGATGACTACAGCATTAGTCGAAAGCTTTCAAAGTAAGCATATTTTAACCAGTAAAAAGATTAACTGTCATACTTAAACCCATGTAGTCTAAACAAATGTTAAGAATTGAGTAGACGGAAGGTTCATAGACTTGGCTTTGAACTCACAGCCCAGGGATCCATAAGCAAGTACTTTATCTCTTGGCTCAAAAGGTCTGGGCTATCAGGCTGGTCAGTAAAGGCTTAAACTGTTTCAAAGGGAACATGGAATACTATAATAAAGATTTTCAAAATTACTTGAAAATCTATTTACCTTTCCACAATTTGTCCCTGCTACTAGACAAGACACATCTCCAAGCTTTGCGGCTGCAGTGACTGTGTTTAATGTAACTGGTGCAAGAGTATCATTGTTGTGTTCTGCAATAACCAGGGTACCTTGAAATCTTTTCAGCAAAGTACCCTTTATTTGAAAATGGATAAAAGGAAGAAAGATTGTTACTTAAAACTGAAAGTAGGATAAGTAACAAGGTGACAAAAACATCAAATATTTAAGTCTCAGAGACACTGTGAAGGAGTAGGTAGAGCTAGTACTACTGCAACTTTGCAAGTCAAGTTGGCAAGTGGTTAAAATTATATCCATCCTTGTTTTGGTTTCCAGATTCCAACTTCCATATATATTATCAAAAACTCGTATTTGAAAAGTGTTGTTTATATATCTTATATACATTCACAAAATGTTGTTGACTTTGATTCACTGTTGTGCATGTAAATTCTTATCAGCACAACCAGGCTATACGATTCTGTTTACTCTTTATATTAATTATTATGATTATCTCACTTATTTTCTGTCAATTTTGGTAACCGATCAACGCTTTTTGTATGGCATCTAACGTACTTACAAAGCTATTTGCCGCTCTGGTTGCTTTAAGTGAATTTTGTAGCATTTTCGTCTTCTTGTTCTTTTACCTCCTCAGTACTGTGTTTGTTTTTCAACACTTTCGTAACTTTATAGTGACCCCAAGAGATTTCAGCTGCCTTATCCTCGTATGTGGGACTGTCAGGGTGAAGGTCGGTAGTCATTACGCAAGCGCAGGTGTCTCATAATTAATGTATCCCTTGAAATGCTATTTATTAAAAAAAACGTATCATCAGAAGTATTAGTTTCATCTCATCTTCTTACATTACATCAAATATCAATATTCTACTTTATTTCTGTTTGATTATTAGTGCCATGGTTTCGATGGTCCTTAGGGGCTACTACAGTGACATCTATGGACATAGTGTTCACTTAGTGCATTTTCATGGTGAATTCTTTTGATCACCAATTTGCCAAATATGTAGTAATATAGGGGTTGGGGTGGGCAAATGATTTGGTTGATATAAGTCGTTATGTACACTGCAAAACAACACAAAATTGCAAGAAATGGGTAAAGATAATCATACATCCATCTGTCAAAGTAAAAGAAGGACTAACATTTGTGTTGGATTTTGGTAAAAATAAAATTAATGTTTTTTTCTACAATGTTTTCATACAAGTTGAACGTCCCTTATTACATGCTTTAAGGGATTATTTTTCATTGACAAGGTCATTTGATTGGTTGTGTAGGTCTACAGCATAATTTTCATGTGTAAATATTTCAAAAGGATGAATTTTATATGAACAAAAGAAAAAAACACCATTTACACCAAGTTACAGAATTATGCTGCAACTGTATATAATATAATATATAAATAAATCCTGATATGCAATATTTCAAAAATAACATATTCATCATCAAGTTAATATTATATATTGCAGTAGAGTGGGACTCGAGCAATAATGTATTTGTACAAAATTAATAGCTTCGAGGATTTGTAGGCTTATGTATCATATCATAAAACAATATATCACCTAAAATATTTTCTTTTATTTGGATATAAAGGGGAAGGCTTACATGACACCTTAATTTGAATGATAGTTACTCCTTTAATATCACAATGTCAAACAAATATTGATTTTTTTTCACTATTCTCGGCAAGTTAACATTTATATGTGAAGAAGAACAACACAAATTAGTGATATATTGGCACCATTAAATATATTATTGACACTATTTCATTCCTAAAAAATCACTAAACATCACTATTTCTTCTAACAATGTGCATAACCATAGTCAAAGACACTAAAAATGCTAAATTACTTAGATCTAGAAGGCTATACATTTTTATCAAAATTTTGTTTTCCAACTTAAATGTAGGATACAAAAGAATAAAAAGGATATTTGATTAATGAAACTATGTTTCTTTGTTTTGACATGCATTCTGAAGGATTGGACATTACCAAAACATTAGCTATCACTTGACAAAGAGATCTAAAAATACTTCAATTACTCATAGACTTGACAATGAAACGTTAAAATACCTTTATTCAATTAAGTATGTGACAGTTTATTGTTTGGCAAAAACATTGATGAATTATATATATTGTTGATAGGTCTATAAAATATTCTACAATTGCTTCCAATAATTGCTTGACATAATTGCCAGGTGAAATGTCATCAGAAATTTTTTTTATTAAAAATTCCTTTCATAGACAATAATGAAAAATACTGTGATCTCTTGTATAGATATTGAATAGAATAAAATCCAGAAGAGAGGTTGTTGATAATGATAATGATGATAATAATGGAATATTCTCAAAAGGCTCCTTAGCAAATATCTGAAGTAAAGCCCTATGCACTTCTACATATAATGGTACTTGTACTTGAGATGAATTAGGCCATCCCATTCAGCCCATTTTACACTGTGTAACCTAAAAGTTACTTTTTAGTTGCAAGTCTTTAAAGCACAAAGAATTGCAACGAAAAAGTTACAGTCTAAACACATTTGCAATTTTAAAGCTTTTTTCTAGAAGTCTGTTGACATTTTTTTTATTCAAATGGATTAACTTTTGTCACGTGTTCACCAGGCTTAAACTTTTGAAACTTTGCAACTTAGAAGTCAGTATAAACACGTAGGCTTTAAGTCACTTCGAGTCTTTCAAAGGATTATGACTCTGGCCTTAAGTCAATGCAAAATCGTTCCTGGGACTATCACTCAGCCTGTAGGGGTGTATGGAAGCTTCATGCCCCGTCTGGTACAATGGCATCCTACACTGTTACTGCATGCACCCCACTTATAACTTATGTTTTTTCCCATGCTTTTTCAATCTACATGTACTTGATACCTCAACAATATACACCCTGTCATCTACAATTTCATAATATTGCTTTTGACGCGAGACATACCAAGTTTTTACAAAGCCTAAAATGCCATTTAGACGAATTTCAACAAAAAGATATATAGATAAACTTTGAATTTTCATAATAATATCCTTTGAATCAGAAATTTGAGAGAGAGTGTCAGACATCAAGGCAATAAGGAAATTAATAAGCATGATTGATATGAAGAAAACATAGGTTATATGTAAGATATAGATAAAAGCTTTGATCTTAACATCAACATCAAAACTTGCGTAAGAAACCATGTTCAACATGGTAAGAAAAGAGCTATAGTATGACATCAACCCTGTGTATTCTGGGACACACTTATTATGTCCCCAGTTGATCAAGCTGTGGAAGGCATGAGTATAAGGTAGAGTAAAAATACAGAGATACAAGAAGAAAGCCACCATGTCTTCCATAAGCTTTAAAGTGGCAAGGACATAATATCCTACTCTTGGTATCATTTGAAAAAAATACAGGATATTCCAGATGACAAAATTACAGATGGCTACATTTATAAAAGCCAATGAATAAGTTTTGAAATCTGAAAAAGGTAGCCAGTAATCCATGAAATAGGAAACAACTGTCAAAACAGCTGCCACATTTTGAGATATTGAGAAAAAGCCTAGCCTGACAACTCTCCGAGGACTAGGTTTTTCCATCTCAAACCATTTTGGTCTACCAAAACCACAACATTTTCCAAAAACTTCAGTGATATCAAAAAGAATAACCAATGAACTAAAGATACCACAGTAAAAAGCAAATCCAGCTTTAACATAAGTGTTGATTGGAAAATACAAGTTATCATTACAATATAGTGTGTCGTTTGTACTTTCATTGTCTTCAACTGCATGGCCAGTTATTTCATCAAATGATCTTGTTACTGAGTCTTTTGCAGTGCTGTCGTAAAGAAAGAAGGCAATTATAAAAGAAAAGCGAAGAAGTGCCCATATCACCACATATGGCTTCCCACAATACAGTTTTCCCTCCATCCAGAACTTCATAGCCTCATTTTTAAAAACAGCCCTTGTGCTGTCTTGATTCAGCTTGTTCCCTTCCAACATCATCAAGAAAATTGTAGGTGACATTTTGCGTCTGTGATTGTGCTGAAATGTTTCATACTCAGTAATGTCATACCATGTGTATGTTTTTACTCCTTTTTGGATTCTGTTAACTACATACACATCTTCTGTTTCAAAAATCTCTTGAAACAGGTAAAAGCATCCTTTGTACGCAGCATATTCCATTGGGTATAATCCAAGGTGATTTTCAGACCTCAATAACAAGGTCATTTGCCCCCTGTCAAGGACAGAATCAAAATATTTGTAAGTTTCAACTACTTCCTTTTCCCTGTCATTTTCATTGATAAAGGCATTGATAAGGACATGGAATATATTACTCCCATTTTTTTCCTTTTGGTTGAGGTCAGCCCCATGCTTAATAAGTAAAGCAGCAGCTCTGTGACATCCGTAAAAAACAGCCAGACAAAGAGGTCGTGTCACATCACAACATTTATTATCAGTTGTTCTCAGGTTTTTGCATTTTTTAAACAATGGCACTTTCTTTTTCTTCTCAAAAGTATCTGTATTTTCAAAATCGAAGACACCGTTCAAGAGAATTTCCTTTTCATCTTCTTCTGTCTCTTGCAGCAATGTCTCCATTTCTTCATCGTCATCTGCAACTATTGCCTTCATCCAGGCCAAGTACATTTCATCTTCAAGGCTCATGGCATTTGTCATTGCATTCATTGGTAAAATCATCTTCTTTTTTTTTTTCTCAAACTGAAAGGGATCTGCTCTCAAATATGTTTTTTATGTCCTAATGCAACAAAGTATTCACACTTCTTTTCATCATCAACAAAACAAAACCATTTGGTTTTGCAGAATTTCATCTGATTTAGCAATTTTATCTATTACGTCAACACAAGTCTCATAGCCTTGCATTCATGAATGTCTCAGCTTCAATAAAACCGTTTCTCAACTCTCCTTATGCTCTTTGCTTCCAAACTTTGAAATCCCAATAAACCATCAGCATTCAAATTGACTTTCCACTTCAGTATGTACCTTAATCAAACATTTTGTGTCATTAGCTTTTATTAATACTAATGTTTTTGCTGTTTGCTGTCATTTCACCTTTTGATTACAAAGACTTATTTTACGGTCAATAATAAAGTGCATGATACCATTGGCTTGAAATATGGATATAATGGACGTCTATCTTTATGGTATGATTTATTAATTCATCTGATACTATTCCCTTTTACACCAGGAACATGGAATTCAAAAGAATTGATTATGTACAATCAATAATTCCTATTAAACAGCTTATCTAAATATTATTTTCTACTGAAAATTTACAATGATTGTTGTAAAAATATTACATATACTCATTACTGTATCCTTTTGAACTGTAATTAAAAATCTCATTACTTATGAATGGTGAGCAAAATGAATTGCCTCTAACACCAAAAGACAACCAAAACAAATTGCCCTGGAACAAATCTATTCATTTAATAGCGTAGCAATTAATTTATAATTTTTTTTTCCATAGTACTATATCTATACCTGAATTATTTACTCAACCGATTCATGCCTGTTGACAACATGAAATTGATGTGCACATTAATAATATATAATCTTTTATTTAATCACCTGAAATGTAAATAGCTTTTCAAATAATAAGATAATGTTTTGTTATTCATTCAATCAGCTATCAATACATGTGGAATTCTTTTTTATTGCAGTGTCATTTTTTCATAATTTATAGTGTGTCAGAGTGTTTGTTGGGGGACTTGGTTACTTTGGCTACACATAACAGTTTTACTCACTTCAGGATAAAGCAACATTCCATGGTAAATTGCATGTACGCAGACCTGGAGTGTTATTTGATCATGTCCCTGATAAATTACAAGTGTGCCTCAAACTAATGTTTACATTGAAATTAAGAAGCAGTATCATTAGGAAGGACACGCATTAAATTAAAAACTAGACGGTGAGGGGAGGGGCAAGTATAAATAGAGTGATAAACATGTAAAGTATGGAGCTGGCATCAATTTGCACAAAAGTGTTCTAATAAATCTCGGTCCTAGAAGATGGTCATTAAACTTTGGTATTTTCCACAAGACATAGAATATGCATAAAGGCATGTAAACATATAGATAAGATATTTTATTACAGCTCTCGCAATAGCATGACAAAACAAAGATATGCAAATTATATAAATCAGAATAAAACAGTTTGAATCTGAAAAAATATGAGGTATTCAATGTTGAATATACTGTAACAACCATAACCCATTCATAGTACATTTACTTTGTTATAACCACAGTCAAGAACCTTAATTCACAATCAGATTGAGATCAACTACGTTTAAAAAAGAAAATTATGTTGCCACATAAAAAATTAACAAGTAACATTAATTTACATGGAATATTATTCAATATGACATTTATTATATTTTAGATTTCAAGCTTGTGATATAGACGTTTAATTATGATAATTTAATGTGGCAAGACTATCATAAAAATGATAAATATATATGATTTAAAAAAACACTGTCTTCATTAAAAACAGACCCATCAATATAAAAAACAAAACCATAATGACTGACAAAGGTATCATCTACAACAATTACTTGAATATAAAACTTCATTTTTGAAAAGTCTGTGCACTGTCAACGCAATGTGCGCAAACAAATACTCTGTCAATGAAATGTTTACAACAGTATAAAACAATGGTATCATACAAATTAAAAAAGTTAATAAGTTCAATGGCACATTGACAAAAGAAATTCAATCGGACAGATAAAAAAATACTGATAAAAAAGGACATGGAAATTCATTTGTTGCTATAAAGTCAGAATTTAGGAATATGTCTCTTTGATTTTTGATTCTTTTTGAAAATTATGAAACAAAATGCTGTTAAAATGGTAGTCATTTTTTTCTTTTGTTAGATTATTGTTCTACATGAAAGAGTTGACATTAGAGTCATACATAAGAGTCTTTTAAAATGATTCCTAAAGGAATGATACAAACACAGTACACTGACTTCCAACATGGCTCCTAAATCACACATTGTAATGATTAATCATATGATAAACATAATAATCAATTGAATATAAAACATGAAATTATCAATTGATTTGGAAGATACATATGATTTTTGTAGGACATGTTCTGAAAGCTACCCTTCACTCAGGCCACACTACAGCATCCATCTACCATCTCATGCTGGGACATGGATGCAGGGATCAATGTTAGACCTGGATCCTGCACAATCCCTTCAAAGTAAACTCTGGAAAGAAAATTTAGTGAAATATATGAGATGCTTTAATTCATACAACTGTTTTAGCAGTCTCGTTCTTATGATTTTTGCACAGAGCCAAAGAATTAATAATTACAGTCAACTAAGACCACTTTAGACTATACTCGTATAGAGGTCTTTCATTGCCTACCGCTAGTTTGATCCCTAGTTTGAGCCCATTCAAGCATATTATGATCACTGAATACTAAGATAATAATATGACTAGTAGTTACCGAATCGTGTAAACAACAGGGGACGGTTGCACTTTCCCTTCTTTTTTCTTTTCCCCATCAACACACCAATCTCCTTTCAGCACCACAGCATCACCTTGGTTACCCTTGCCATTCAGCTGCATTATGGGATGTTTTAAAACTTCTACACCAGCTACTTTGCAGTCTGTAAGGTTAAACGGTTCAAAATGAATTGACAAGAAGCTGTGTCTCGAGATTTTTTAACTTAACATTTTTGGGAATACATTTTTTGTGAAATTAGATGGACAATATAAGGGGGATCGATCCTTTTTTCACAATTTTCAATATAGCAAAGCTCAAACAGTAAAAATGCCAGGTTGCAGGGGTATTATTTGAACATCTTCTATATGCTTGAAACTAAATTTTTTGAAGAGACACCATGGCGACTTTAAATGATCTGAAATGAATGAATCGCAATACCTGTATGACTCAGCCATATTCTTATTCTTTCCCAGAATGCTTCAGGAGATTCATTTTCTTCCTTTTGATTCACCTGCTGCTTTGTCTTTACAATAAATGGCACAAAGGTTTTATGGGAGATTTCTTGTGGCACATGGATACCCCCAGGTGGGAGCCCAAACTTGGGTCTCACATAATGAACACGAATGAACCTAACCATTGGCCAGCCATCAATTTTGGTTATGAAGTTTGCTTTTGTGTTCACTTTGTCTGAAAACCAAAGCAAAATAGTAGTTAAGGTACAGATAATATCAGTTAGATATGTTATGAATAAAATTTTCAATATGTAGCAAATGAATGTACATGTATTCGAAAATTCTTAGGTGATTTTTGTTTTGCTAACTAACAATTTCGCAAGTAACACTAATTTTCATAAAAATTTATGTCTTTTGAACTCTTACATCATCTGAAGCATTAAAATCTGGCTGGGGGCTATAGAAAAATCTAGGGAATTGCATGAATTAATGTCATAACACTTTGATATATCACTTCAAGCTTATCACATACAATTTTAAAATTGTATGTGATTAAAAGTATAATGTATTCTATAGAATTTGACGTTTACTTGTTTAATATAGAGATTATGTGGAATATTTCATAACTATTGACATGAAAATATACATGTTTGAGGCCTATAGGTTAAAGCATGAAAATTACATACAATAAGCTATAAACAGAGAAAAAGAGAAATCAAAGTGTTTCTCTGGTGAAGTACAAGAATCAAAATTTGAACATAATAAAAACTAGAGTGATGAATACACAGAACTATACACTTAAGTATTGTGTTTTTCTATATAAATGAAATATACAATCACAAAAAATGTTACAAATTGCAAAATTCACAAGACCACTGGCACAATCATGTTTGGCTCTAGTGAAGAATTTTACACAATTGGATTACATGTACATGACAAAAGATGCTAGATTTTAAAGAGACAACAACACATACAATAACTAAATCTTGATTGGTATTTCAATATCAGCAATTCAATGAAATTTGGCTGATTCCTAATTTGAAGCTACTGGAATCTGTTTGGATAGGGTTTGTAAGGTATAGGGAACTTTTGCTCCTGATCTTTTTAGTCTGTAGACAGCATACATTACTAACCTGTGTTTATGTTGCTAAATAAAATCTTACCATGCTAATAAATTCATATTATTCAAAATGAAGTGAGTTTAATGAACAAGTATTTAGGGAAGAAATGAAAGCCAAGTAAACAAAAGTTACTCGTGTTTAGTTGTCTACAGACTGAAGAGATCAGGAGCAAATGTTCTCTTTTAAAAGCCAACAGTTGAATCCATAACAGACCTTACAAGCCCTATTTGACAAACAGGACAGCAATCTGACGTCGAACAACTTGGAAACAATAAGCTTTGCATGAAAAAAGGGGGAAGGATTGCTTAATGTTCTTCAAGCATATAAAATAAAAGAGATTGACACCAGTGTACCTGGCCTTCCTGGATAAGGTGTCTCTATTGATTGGATGTTAACTATCCTTATATCCTAGAATAGGTGACAAGTCAAAGGAAACATTGACAGTTTGCAAAGTTTAGGTTTTATAAAATTGATAAACAAATCGAAAGAGATCACTGTTTTTGTAGAGATAGATCTAAAGAACGATTATACTATGTACTTCACTACAAAAGCTTAGCCTATTATTACATTATCTTCTTTTGAGCTATGGTGACAATAGATGCATTCATTGTATAGTTTTTGGATAAAATAGAGGAACATTTTCTCCGACTAAGTATCAGAATTTCTTTCATTCTCTACAGTTTAGTATAAACAGCTGACAATAATAGAATCACTTTCTTTATACTACAATAGTACTATTGTTTTAAAATGTTGTCTGCCCTTTACCTGTGTCTGTTTCAGCCACGTGTTCATTTTTTTGATAATTGCTGGTAAATTTGCATATCTTGGGTGGCCAGTTTTAGTGCTCTGAGAAGGCTCTTTTACAAAATCTGGTAGAAAATCAACTGCCCCTGTGTGAAAAAGACCAATATTTTTATGTCAATAAAGAACAAATGTTGGCCAAAATAGAATTTCATTTTAATGATGTCTCATTAAGTTTTCTCATCATTTTAGTTGTGAGTTTAAGTATGAATATTATATATTTTTCCTTTTTGCAGAGTCTTTCTTTTGATATATACATTGTATAGTAATCTTAATGACAATCTTAAAAGATAGTCTGCCTACCAGCTTGTTCATAAGATGGACATTCGAACAAATAGAAGATTCTTGTACAGTAGAAGACATGTTGTTTCAGAGCTAGCGGCCATATTGTTTTGTCTATTTCAATATCTGGTCCTGTCCATTCCACTCTATCTGGTCTGACACTAACTGTTTCAATTGTTAAAATTTTACCTGTAATTAGAAAAAAGTAATAACATTTTGTAAAGAATCTTCAAATATTCTATCCATTTTTCAAATACTACAGCTTTAGTAATTCTACTGACAAGTAATATCATATAAAAAATAAACTAAAAATCTTTCTAATCAAATGCATCAATACATAAAATAGACAAATACATGATAATTATACAAAATTCAACGAAAAAAAGGGAATGATTTATATGCCAAATCAAGTTAATGTCAGCTACATTTTAAGATATTTTCAATACTGAATTTGTCTTTACACCAAACAAACTCAAAACATTACAGGCATTCCCCTTTTATAGCAAATGATGTTTCATACCTTCAAGAGGTTTGTCAATCAGGTCATCATTCATTGTGCTATACATTCCTGCTAAATCTTCAAAAAGTGGGTGTTTTTGAGAATCGTCAACACAGCGAGGTAAAATATTCCTATAGCCTACTTGTAGTGCATGATTTCTGTATTTTTGCCCTGGGAGAGCCAAGAGCTGGCAAGTATACCACAGTCTAAAGATAAAGAAAAATTATAATCATAAAAAGGTTTTATACATGTAAAGGCATTTGTGACTCAAACATGTCTCGCAATATAAAAGCCATGTACATATAAGTTCAGGGAAGGGAAAACAAGACCAATTTTTGAATATTTGTACATTTTGCACACCATTTTGATATAAAGTTGAAGGAACCATATTTACAAGTTTTGCCCATGTAAATTCAGGGAAAGGAAAACATAACCAAATTAAGAATGTTTGTACTTTTTTGCACACCTTTTTTATATGAAGCTGAAAGAACCATATTCACAAGTGGGTATAAGTCAATGCTTTTCAGAATAAGTAAATAATTACCCCATACAATTTGATATGTCATATACTTGAGATTCTCACACACCTTCACCTTCGCCCTCTCTCTCCCTAAGGCACACATACTTCACTTATTAAAAGAAATACAATGGATCTGCTTAATTTTCAAATATCTTTTCATCACAATGATGTAGATGAAACAAGTTATCTCACCTTAAACCATGGAGAATGTATACATCTTGGTTTGTGTCTGGTTTACATTCAAATTTCAAACTTTGATCACTGAGGTCATTGATACATCCAAGATTTCTGCAAACGGTCTCACATTTAACCAGCTCTACTTTAGCATGTTGTCTTAGCCATGCATTTGCTCTTGGAAGCAATGTACTATGTAAAATAAAGGTATTTATGTGTGTATTAATTTGCAGCAAAGGCAAGCAGAAACATTTTTGTGCTTGTAACTGTATAGAAGAAAGACTTTTTTCAAGTGATCAGCATTTGGATGACTGTAACTCAAGTAGTTTAAAAATCGTCAACTAATATAATGAATTTAAAATTGTAGGTTTGATATATTTAAAAAATAAACAATAACACTCCTAGCAAAAGAATACTTACTCAAATCGCTCAAACTGAACAAGCTTGAAATCTTCATCAGCATTCAAACATATTGGCCAAAAATCTATAAACATGAGTCGACCACCAATTACACTGAATGTGTTAGCTGCTTGTTGGGTCGTCTTCATGATAGCTGGAGAATTAGTGGCTGATGGCTGCAAAAGAGCCTCAGTTTCTTCTGGTTCATTTTGACTATCCATGCTTTCACAACTAATCAAAAAAAGGAATGAACACATAAAACATTAATAATTGCAACCTAGAACATTATTCATTTACAATTGTTATGCTTACGTGAATCACCTACAGAACTGGGAACACTGGCAGGATACAACTATTGGCAAGCTTTAATTTCCCATGCATAATCAAGAGAATTCATGTCTCTAGAGCCCCATAAAACCCATTTAATCACCCTAAACATATATTCTTTGCAAACATCCCAGAAGATACTATGACAAGTACGGATTTTTATGCATTATACCATCAATGATTTTCTCTGGGTACTAAAATCGCTTTAATTTGAATATGAACAAATTAAAATAGATTATATGCTAATTTGATTCAAGACTCAAGTGTTTGGAAATCATCCTAGGTGGGCTATGGCTATGCTAATAAGTTTGTTTACATGATGTTCTGAGGAACAAAGATTCCTTCTTAGAACACAGAAAATAATAATTAGACTTCAATAAGTGTGGAAAATGATTGCTTATTCAGACATACCTGAATCGAATCCAGCATGGTAATAGCTCTAATTTCTGAGAACAGTTGTACAATAATTCATCTTTCAACCACTTATTTTGACAGAAGGCCGGAAGTACAGGGACCCGCTGCTCTATTCATATCGAGACCCGTTAATTATCAAAGAAACTTTTTGTCAATCCATTCTCATTTTGAAATAAATATAAACAACTATCTTGTTTCAAAAAGACTTCACTTATATTTTCACTTTTTCAAAGTATACCATACCTGTCCGCGACACGTAAATTCAAGAAATGTAATTATTTCCACACCTTCATTTTCCTGTTTACACATCTTCGCAAAATGTCGGCCATAGGGAGAGATGACTTTCTTCGTAAGAGGCACATTGCTTTTTTTAAGCGATGTCTTCAAGTTTTACCGGACAAATATGCATCACTGGATACAAGCAGGTAATGGTGATATAGTGAAACACACTCGTATGTTTATATATGTAAACATTAAATACATCTATGTATAATTTCGCCTCTTGAAGAGTCAATCACATCATAAATTACCGATTTAGCAAGTGATCCGAGAAACATCTCAAATATTGTTTACATGTAATATGCTACGTACATAACAATGTTATAGAGTATTCCTCTGTAGAAAGTTGCAGTGTGATTTATGATTAATGAATATATATTTTCAGGATGACCATTGCCTTTTTTGCAATCTCAGGGTTGGATATGATGAGTGAACTGCAAGTATTAGAAAAAGAAAAGAAAGAAATAATCGAATGGATCTATTCCTTACAAGTATTACCGGATGCAAGAGGTAAAAACTGGATACATTTGTAAAAGTTTCAAATTGCCAACACTTTTAATTTATTTCATAATCTTTCAAGTTGTCAGTTTCAGATATATCATAAGTCTTGATAAGACTTTTGCATACAACATCGTTTTGTATCCAACTAAATTCTAAAGAACCAATGTACTTTTACTTTTTATAGAAAATAACATAGATCAGTGTGGATTTAGAGGATCAACAACACTTGGAGCAGCCAGTAATTCAGAAGAAGTAAGTATTTCAAGTGGCATGTTGTAGAACAGTAGATAAATGATGCTGAATTTTTTAGTGAGAAACATTTGCCAATTATCCAAGTATCTGCCACTGGTATCATTCTTCACTCTTTTGATGAAAAAAACCCCAAGATTCAAATGATCAGAAAAATAACAAACTTTTTGGATGCTCACTCAAAGCTTATGAATCTCTTCACAAGATATTGATCACCGAATGTACAAAGCTTGAATAAATCATGCATTCAAAAGTAAAATATTTCCTGATGCACAGATGAGCTTACATAGAACAATATTCAAATGTTCTGCCATAGTAAGATACTGTGTATATACAGTGATGTCTTTTGATGCCAATGAATGCAAATCTCATACATGCGCCTTTTTTCTTGTTATGTTAAGGCTAGTAAAGACCCTATCAAATATGACAGTGGCCACATTGCAATGACTTACACAGCTCTGCTAACTCTGTTAATTCTTGGGGATGATTTATCAAGAGTCAACAAGAAAGCAGTTTTAACAGGATTGAAGAAACTCCAATTACCTGATGGAAGGTATTGTGTATTTTTTTGATACAACTTTGTCTTATTATTTTGCACTATATGTTTTAATATTTAAGCTATCAATCAATATGACAAAGCCATTCTTGCTGTTTGTTTACATTGCTTGTTCATAAGAAAAAGAGAAGAACATTTCATGCTACTACATAAGTAATGCTGCAACATGAAAAAATACAAAAGATGGTGTAGTATTCATCTGTATCAATCAACTATTGACAAAAGCCCAGGTAAAAATTCAGTGCAAAAAAGTATTATTTGCCTCATCTTTTGTATTTGTGTTTCAGTTTCTGTCCTACACCAGAGGGCAGTGAAAATGATATGAGATTTGTTTACTGTGCCTGTTGTATATGTTATACATTGGATGACTGGAGTGGGATGGATGTAGAGTTAGTGGTAAACTTCATCAAAAACAGCGTAGTAAGTCTTTCAACTTTAGGTGAAACTTGTATATTATAGCTGATGATCAGCTGGATTTGGATAATCTAGTTGTTGCTTGTATTTCATACATGTAGGAATGTTTTGGTCAAATAAAACTAGTTTAACTCTGCCACGGGCAGTTGTCAGACTGCATTGATATTTCATTTTTTAATTGTTAATGATGCCTTTTTTTATACTGTATTTAGTTTGTGTGATTTTTCCTGGTTTATATTATAGTTTCATAGGTGTGTGTCATAAATACTGATGCTGCATCTCCTACCAAATTACATAATAGTATTCATAGATGTTTTCACAAATTGATTATATTGTTTGTTTTCTGTAGTCATATGAAGGAGCTATTGGCCAAGGACCTGAACTTGAGGCTCATGGGGGTACAACATTTTGTGCAGTGGCATCTTTGGTTCTGATGGATAAACTCTACTCAACTTTAACAAATAAACAGATTGAAAACTTAAAAAGATGGTGCATCTGCAGACAACAAAGTGGTTTTCAAGGAAGGCCAAACAAACCTGTAGATACATGTTATTCATTTTGGGTGGGAGCTACATTAGAGGTAGGTGATTTCAGAAATTGAATACACAATCCTTTATAAAAGTTTATTGAATTACACATGTACTTGTCTTTTAACAAAACAGTAATTTCATTTCTATTGTGATTACCATTTGTATAAAAGAGTTACAATTCTAGGAAATATTAAATGGGTGTTTTGTTAATGACTCATTTAGGATCAGTAGTATATATTTCATGAATTAGATATCCAACCTAAGACCTATCTTCCATGTTTATTTGATATCAGATATTCTACATGGTCTACACAATAATTATAATGTTGTTATATTTCAGCTTTTAGGCATATATTCAATGATAGATAACAGCTGCAACAGATCCTATCTAATGGAAACTCAGGATAATGTGATTGGAGGATTTGCAAAGTGGCCTGACAGTCATCCAGGTAAAAACAACTATCACACCACCAAAACATAGCTTGATATGCAAGATGAAGATGATTATCTGGCAAAAATTGATAGTTTATCAATCAAGTCATACTTTTTTCAGTCAAATCATGCTTAAAAGACAATTGTGAATTACACATTTAGAAAACTGTTATTTTGATACTAGATTGATGAATATCACTGGTTAGATTTATGATACTTTGAAATGATTTTCTGCATGTTATGTACATAGATTTTGTTTTACGTCTTCAGATGCCTTACATGCATATTTTGGAGTTTGTGGATTGGCACTTATGAAAGAAGAAGGCTTACAAAAGATGCATCCTGCCTTGAATGTCAGTCAGCAGGCAGCAGACCATCTTGACATCATACACAAGAAGTGGAGGAACCAGTCTCCTACTCATTTATTAAAGGATAAACATACAGCATTCTTCAAACAATGTCTTCAAGGACTTCCAGGCACTCATGTTTTAGCAGACTCTAGCAGGTACATTGTCACCTAAGGTTGAGGAATTTATTATCAATTTACCATTAAGTTAATTTTTTGTTACAGCTTACCATATTATCAATTTACCATTAATTATTTTTTTGTTACAGCTTACCATATTAAACACATGTATCTTCTTTATGATAAAGATGTATTGGATGCATCATACTTATGCTGTAGAAAGAGTTATGTAAAGTTTGTAAATCATCATAAAAATGTAAAATTACCAACTGATAACTTAAATTTTGATAATTGGAATATGTTTTTCATTTTTTTTCTGTGAAAAAATGCAATAAAAAAAAATCTATTTGGATGAGTGTTCATTCTAGTTAGAATGTATGAATATGTAAACAAATTAATGACTATGTCAATGTGCCTTAGACCAATCTGATATTCTGTCTTGTTGAATTATACTGTAGAAACCTACAATATTGGAGCCATGTTGAAAGCCTAGTTCATATATAATTTTTTGTTTTTTGAAGCAGACTGACTGTGGCTTACTTTGCAGTATCAGGTTTAGACTTATTGAATTCATTGGATGATATTAAAACAAAACATGCAGATATTATAGACTGGGTATACTCTCTGCAAATCGAAGACCAAGGAACTGAAGCTAATGTGTGTAGATGTGGTTTCAAAGGATCTCCATTACTACAAACAAATAACCATGATGTAAGAGTTTTTGTTGGATTATATGTAAATTGTTTTAAATGTCTGAAAATGTTACACTCATATAACAGTTGCAGAACTCTTGTTTATAGTAAAACAATAACTCCGAAAATCATGTTTGCTTGATTTATTTTCAAGTTAATTTACATGATTTTGAGTGTTTTTACTATCTTACTATGTCATCTTCAGATCATTGAACTCTTGTTTATTAATACAACTGTTTTGACCTCTTGAAAATGAAATTGATGTCGACAATTTGGTGATCATTTCATTAACAAAGCCACAATTTTGTTATAAGAATCCCTTTATTACTCATAATATGATTCTTCTTTTTGGTTACACTTCCTGCACTTGTTTTTTCAGAGAGGGGATCACAATTCCATGCAAGACTTTTCTCACATTGCAATGACTTACAATGCACTATGTACACTACTCATTTTACGGGATGATCTTAACAGAGTAAACAAGAAAACTGTGATAGGGGCACTCAAGTATTTACAGAGGGAAGACGGCAGGTAAGAAGCAAAAAGGACATTATAATATTAAGTAGGACAACTTGTAAAGAAGTTTGGACAATTATATGATACTTGATAGGTCTCATTATTGGCCATTAAAGGATAAAGCTCTGAAATTCATTTTTGAAATTGGATCTTACAGACAGAATTTGGCAAATATTAAGTTAAAAGATTGTGGAAGCAACAATAAAAATATGTGTTTCTGTATTTTTCAATTCAGTTTTATTGCCAGCATAGGCAGCACCCAGACAGACTTGAAATTTACATACTGTGCAATTTGTATCAGTCACATTTTACAAGACTGGTCAGGAATCAACACTCAGAATGCCATCAAATATATTCAAAGTTGTTTGGTAAGTAGAAGATTTCCCAAGTGATAACTGAATAGAAAGAACATTAAAATTGACCGCCTTTTTTTCTTTGCATTGTTCTCTTAACTGGTCTTTGTAGTGATACATGATTTGAATTATAGATATAATATAGCCAAATAAGTCCCCTATAATTTTTATATTCATTTATTTTTTTTGCTTCCAACAGACATATGAAGGTGCTTTTGGACAGGCTCCAGGATCAGAAGCTCATGGTAAATATGTATTTCGAAATCATATTGAATTCAATTTTACAAAACATAAAAACTCAATCAGTCCAACTTCCGCCAACTGGAGAAGTCTTGTTTTGAAAGGTTTATGGGATGATAATAAAAATGATAATTAATAATGGCATACTTGATATACCTGTATTTATATATTTTTGGATGGATTCTTTATCACTGTTTTTGCTTTCCAATAGGTGGCGCTACTTATTGTGCAGTTGCTTCACTTGTTCTCCTGGGGCAACTTAAAAGTTGCCTGAATGCAAAAGATATTGAAAGGTTAACAAGATGGTGTGTTTCAAAGCAAGAAATGGGTTTCCATGGCAGAACAAACAAGACGCAAGATGCTTCTTACTCCTTTTGGATTGGGGCGACATTACAGGTAACAACCAATTGTCAACTTGTGTGCCATCTTGACCCCTCCAAGGCCAAGTATCCATAAAGAGGAGAAGAAACTCCTAGGACCATCATTGAAATTTCGCTCTCCTTTTTTTTTCTTTCTGTCTCTCTACATTTTTAAACTCGTTTTATTGAAGTTTTGTTACTTTACTTTTTGCACAGATGCTTGGAAGTCTTGAAGCTACTGCTAAAGAAGGCAATAGAACATTTCTTTTGCAGTGTCAAAGTGGAAGAACAGGAGGATTTTCCAAATGTCCAGGAAACCCACCAGGTAAATAAAGTTTTGTAAAGTCTCCAGGAAAACTTTTTTATCTGATTTACTTCTATCAAATGACTGTGTCTTTATTAAATACTAAGCTACTAAACATATTTGATATATAGAAAGATAATTATTTATAACATACATGTATCTTTTATGAATTTCGTACGCTTTTCTTTCAGATGTGTTGCATTCATACTTCAGTCTTTGTGGTTTCTCATTACTACAAGAAGTGGACATCAAACCAATGTGCCTTTCATTAAACGTCAGCAAATCAACAGCAGACTATATGCCTCTCCTGCAAACTAAGATAACAAATGAAGCTGCTGGTGATAACTAAAAGTCTAATTGAAAGGGAATCTGTAACTTGCGAGGGAAAAAATGTACATTATTCGGTACTGCAGTGTAGAAAAAAACCTCTTTGACTGGTAATGTGCATGTTGTCTTTGGTGTTATGCCTGAGAGATAGATTTATACATTGAATATAGTCATATTGAGTATATTACATATCTACATGTGTGTATTCAGTAATTTATATAAAGTTTTAAACTGAAGTGTCACTTTCGAATTATGATTCATACTGCCAATTTATATAGGATCTAGGAGCAAGCACCAGTATCTAGCTATACTTATTTCCATTTTGAGGTGTAGGCCTACCTCTAACATTCCTTGGTATTGCATGCTATGACAACCTTCAATGTGATATGATAACAACTTACTCCATAATAATTATGCATGTGTATTTGTATGTATAATTGCATTTTTTCTATAGAAGAAGCAAGATTTTTCTAGAGAAGGACAAATCCTATGAAATAAGATGTTAACATACATGTAATTATTTATAAATTTAATACCCTGAAAAGAAAATTTTAGATGGCGTTATAAAATAGCAAATATCTTCTCCTGAAAATATTTCAAAATGTACTTAATTAATGAGCAAACTGTAAGGAAATATTCATGACATGTTGTTACTAAGTGATGGGTTTTGATTGGTTGTAGAAATGTCCTCCCACTCTTACCTTCTATGTGAGATAAGTAAAAAATGAATGTTCTTACAATGTTGAAATCATAAAGTTTTTATTGTATTGTGTAGACTTTATACTACCATGATTTTATGACATCTTAGATCGGCAAGGTCTTTGGAAAAGGGATATTTTTGATTTTAAGATAGGAAGACATGAACGGTAATACAAAGTAAAAATATGATTGTGATATTGTAAAAATCAAACATGCAGGAATGTTTTCTACAACTCACTTGAACAGATTCAGTATAATAAGCATGTGTCAAAACCAAAGATCAAGACTTGAAGTGGAAGCATATCAAATTGGTAGTACATAGTTGGAATACTGTTCAGCAGAACCCCAAAGTGATAACTTTGTAATTGGGAAAGGAGGTTTCGTTAAAAGATGTTATGCATAAAGACTTAAGGGTATTTAAATAATATTGTAAGCTATACTTCTATGTTGTTGCTGTATGTTACTGGATTTTTGCCTCAAACATCAATTCAAACCAAAGTGTCTGCAATGGGTATTTGTATTTTTTTACACAAGAAAGAAATGTATGTACCGTAATATTTTATATCATTTTTTGAAAACTGTATGGTAGTTATGTAATAATAAATATGCATAAAATAGTGCTTACATACTCATCAACATCTCAACATTCTAGTTTAGAAATTATTGGGAATTACTCTTTTATTGCATAATTTTCAAGTTATCTCTTTCAATCATGTCACTTTGATTTATCAAAATTCCTTTCTAATATAAGTAAGTAGCGAATAAATAACAACCATTTTGACCACTTCTGTTGGATCTGGCAACAGGACATTTCCTGTATTATGTACAACATTTATGATGGAAACTGTTTCATTGCTACATCTCAAAATTTTGCAAAATGCTATTATACAAACATACATCTTGTTTAATTCAGCTGTTGCAAGTATGTTTACCACCTTTACAAACTGAGTAAAATTTACCTCTAAACTGAATGTATACAAGGTGATTTATAAATATTTGCAATATTTAAAATAAACTTTTTTTTTTTTCAAACTGCAGCTTTTATTGCTTGCATTCCAGTTCAAACCAGCAAGAACCTTCTGCGATGTATCTTTTGATACATCTTTTAAAATTGCTCTATTACAAACAGTTGTTGTTTGGCCACTGAGAAAAAAAGGACCATATGGCCATTATAGTTTCATTGTCTGGTTTTGAAATGACAATAGTCTCTTCCTATAAACAGGAAGAAGAGAAGGTTAATGGCTATGATACAATGTGTTCCTCTTCAGTTTTTTTCTTCCTTTTCCTCTTCTGTTTGAACGTATCCTTTGGTGAGGTATGCTTACCAGCCAGACATCTGGATAATCTCTCCTCTAAGCATGCTCACTAAACAATACAAACTGGGAAAAGATCTAAGGATGCTCACATTAATAATTCAAATTGCTTGTTAACCTTCTTAATGAGAGTTCAACAAAAGCAGAAAAAAGACAGGAAACTGGAGATCTATTCACATTTTTCACTTCAACGCTTTTTCGATAATTTTTCTTTGGGTATTCACAAAAACATGAAACCAGTAATTAATGCATGCAGTCGAGTTTGTTTAAAGGCATTGTTTTGTCTGTTGATTAGTATTATTTTCGCAGTCCACTTCAGAGGGAAAGCATAGTATGGTTCTGAAAGTATTTATTGAAATATAATCCCACCACCAGATTTCAGCCTGTGTCCCGGGGTCTACATAAAAGGCTGAGTTTTTGTCTTTCAAAGTCCCCTGTAAAGATGAAAGTGTAGGGTGATCTGCTTGTTTCACTCCTTCAGGTGTTCCTGTGAGTGATCTAAATAGTCAATTAAATTTTACAGTTTTGTTTTGAAAAGTAAAGAGATGATACTTGATGACAGAAGTAAGATCTCGTGGAGCAAATCATGCATGGTTAAAGCTATCTAGTTACACATTCCATCTGCTAATTATAAAGATATATCATTGTAGAGCTTCTTGAAGCATCTTAAAAGTGATATATGTTCTTTGATTTGAATTGCAAATTATTTTTTGATCTTTGAAAAAAATTCAAATTGATATCAAATGAAGCTTGGCGACTGTAGTAATCCTAAGTCGGTGCAATGAACCATCTGTCGGATATGATGAAAAAGGTGGATATGTTTGAAAAGATTAATTAAAGTAAATGTGATGGTTCGTCTAATACTAATTTAATCTCGCTACAGTTATTAGGTAATTCAACTGTAAAATTTTATATAAATGGGAAACAAATCTTAGAATAATTTTAATTCGATCAGCCTGAAGGACCAATATAAGTTTTTACAGAAAGCTTCTGGACCTTCAAATTGACCACTCATCATTGGTTAAGCCGTCGAGAACGACGGATCTCTGTATCTCAAAAAATTGACCACTACTCACTTATCAAAGAATATGTATGTTGTAAAACTAAAGAAATATAGAGAAATAAAAGGAAAAAATGAAGAGAAAAAAAAAGGATTACATTAGATTCAAATTGCTTGGAATTGATTTTATTTATAAATTGACATGTCTCGCCCATAAGGGATTAATAAATGGACAAATAAATTACAAATTACCAAAAATACAACTATCATAAATAAAAAATGTTTGTACAATATTTACATAATGCTTAACTGATCTTTTAAAACCAAAGCAAACATTTCTTGATACTTTAATACTTCTTACAAATACTGTTTATATTACAAGACAAATAGATGCTTCAAAATGAACTGCTCAAGATACTTAATTTAATTCCTGGATAAACTTTAAAATCAATACTTTAATCATTAAGCTTTACAAGGTATCATTTTGATGAAATTACGACACTTTAAAAAATCTGACATGCATTTATTAGAAGCATTGGAAGGAAAACCTTACAAATAAATATGTAGTGATTATATCCTACTGAGTTTCCTCATTCAGTTGTGAATATTTAGTTCTCCTCATTCAATAGAACCTTTATGGCGAGTTCATTATTTGAATACAATAAAAACACACACTTCAAGCATCTTTGAGCAGCTCTTATGAGATCAAGCACAGTGTGAAATTACCCCCATACACAAAAACCTGTCCAAAATCTTGAAAAACTATTTGTAATTACACAAGGCAGTGCTAGTCTTTGACATTTATAACTGGTAATTATTTTGACACACTTGGCTATAATCAGGTTAAAGCATTTGATCATCACAAAATTGTTATATCAGCAAGTTTACAAAAGAACAAATTCCTACCGATCCCTCAAGCTTTTTCCCCGTTCTTTCTTGATGTATACAATGACAAGAAAGATTGGGTATTTAACATTCTTTCAGTTGATATTCAATTGAGAGTGAATTACAACGTCCATGTAAAGGTTTACAAAATGAAAACTTTTCAACCCCCATGCTGATTTGGTGATCTAGAATGAATAACATCAATATAATTTCGAATTGATTCAATTTTATAGCAAAAGCTCAGGTTAACTTTTTGAATGTATGGCTCAAGGCAAGGTTATTATACATTACTCTCACATATGGAACGAACTGGAAAAACAGTACAGGTACTGAAGATTGCTTTATTAACATTAATGAAAAAACACCCAGTTTCATCCAAGGAATTTTCAATCATATTTTCAATTCAAATTTTACTCCAAAACTAAATCATGTTCATGAACTTAAGACTGCTTTGATAGAAAAAATCATAATTCTGTATAAGATATTTCCTAATTAAAAAGGCCATTGCTTTTTGTTTCACTATTGAAGGGCATACATAAAATGAAAGTAAAAAGCTAATCCAAATGATGACATATTCAAAAAAGACAAATTTCCATAAAAGGTGAATGAATACAAGGAAGTTTTGTTAAGGATTTAAAAATGATATTTTAAAGAAAGATTACTTTTTGTCTTGAGAAACAGTTTTTGGGGACTTTTCTGTCAGATGTATTATTCAATCTGGCAGTTTCCCAGCCGTTGCATTATATTATGTACAATTTTTGTAATAGTTTTGATTTATGGCAAGATACGCTGTAAACACAACAGATAGCTATCAGACTCAACTGTCTCTTCTAATAATTCAAATTTCTGACAGCCAAAATGCATAAAGCTAACAATATGTGGGAAGATTTTTGAAGAAATATAGTACCCCATGGCCCAGGAATGCAAATATTTGCATTTGTCAGGTCAGAGGGGCTATTGACTTTAGTACAAAGGAAGAATAAAAAAACTTTAGAAAAAAATGGATTGGATGAATGACATTATTTGTTGACTCTACCAAAGAAATGCATCCAACTCACACAGGTGTAAAAACCCTGGGGAAAGAATTTCAAGACTACTTATTTGAACAATAAAACTTCTAGTTTAAACCCACTATCTTGGTTTGTGATGCGATTTTGGATTAGTGTCAGACATCAAATACTTTTGTTACAAAATGGGATCAGCTGATGGTAGCTAACACTGTTTGATTTTTTGTTAGAAGATAATAAAGAGTCAAGTGCAAGATTGGATCAAGTCTGACTATGAAATGATAACTATTTGCATAATACTTATTTTACCTGAGGGATGACACTGAAACGTCTGAACATTGTGAAACCATTCTCACCATATTTGAACACTTTGATTGTTTTTTCTTCATCCGCTACAAATAAATGCCCCTTTCCATCAACAGCAATAGCACCAGGGCCCCCTTTTAACCCAACTGGGCCCCCTCTATTTAAGAGAGTTTTCAAATATTTACCACAGCTGTCTAACATGTATACTTTTTCATTATAAAGGTCTGCTATAAACACATATCCTAGATTGTCCACACAAATAGAACTTGGGAAAAAGCCTCTATTTCCTGGTTCAGAGGGAGAAAACGTCCACAATATTTTTTTTCCAATACTAGACATTGAAATCACCATTTGTTTATGATCATCTCCCAGAATAGTGTTCCCAGTCAAGGGACAGATGGCAATACTGCATGGGTGTTCAAAGTCCTTGCCCCCACTTATACTGTACAGTAGCTTATCATTTTCACTGTACACATTAAAACATTGTTTATCTGGGCCTGTAATAAAAATTTCCCTCTTCTCGTTGCAGGCAACTCCTGTCATATTTGTGAGATCTGAAGTGTCCACTTTTCGCAGAAACTGTCCCTTAGTAGTAAATATCATGACTGTTTGATCAGTAGGATCCGATAATACCAAATTCCCATTTGACAATACACTGACACCCGTTGGTTCCTTCAAGCGGTTGCTGCCCTTTGCACCTATCTGCCTTTTCAAATTTCCATTTTCGTCTAAAAGGAATGCTTCTCTCATATTCGTAACAATAATCTCACTTTTTTTGGTTATAGCTATTCCTGATATCCATTTTGACATTTTCATACATTTGTCCAATTTTATTGTCTTTAATAGTGTCACTGAGCTTTCTTTTGGTTTTGCTATCACAGGGATTGAATCTCTTGGTGCCAATGGCGGGGGAACGCTGGGCTGGGATCGTCTATGTCTCAGCTTTACCGTTCCATTTGAATCTCTTGGGGCTAGTGGCTGAGGGGCACTTGTGTGGGTTTGTTTGTGTCTGAGTTGAACAGTTCCAGATGGATCTCTAGGTGCCAAGTGGTGTTTAGAAGAAGGATCTCTAGGTGCCAAGTGGTGTTTAGAAGAAGGATAAGATTGTCTATGTCTTTGCTGCTCTGTTCTAAAACTACATGGCAAACCTAAATCATTGACACTACCACTTACATAACAAGATTTTGGAAAAACAGGAATTGAAAAAACTGACGCGTAGTCATGCACATACTTCCCATCTTCACTACTTCTAATGGACTGGGGACTGGCTGTACTTACACCGCTAGAGCTGGCATCACTTCCAGAACAATGACTGATTTTCTTTCGTCTCAAGGATCCAAATCTCCCAAACCATGCAGTGTTTTCCTCATTTTCTTGATCTGGAACCAGGCCTTTAGGCATGTCCCTTAATGTTTGTGTTCTTTGTGTACTTGTATGCAATGAAGTTTCTGCATATTCCCTGCTTTTAAATAGTCCTCTAGCAACTTTACGATGACACTGATTTTGTGAGCATATATCCCCTCTTTCTAATCCTTGAGGTGACTTATTTTCTTTCCCTATAGTTTCTTGGGGACAGCTACCTACTCCTCTAGTGTCACATTTGTAACGACTTTGGTATTTCAGTATACTTTTGGTTTTTCTGGTTAAGTTCTCGTTTTGATGACCTATCTCCCCTCTTATCGATAAGCCCACTTGTTGATCAGCTGCCCTGGGTAATGACAAACTACTTGATGACTTAAAAATATTTAGAGCAGCTGTTGTTTTCCTTGAACCGTTAATCCGTTTGCTCTTATCTTTGGGTGTGCTAAATTTTGCAACAAAACTCTTCCTAAATGGTGTTTTTTCTCTTACTCCAGTACTTCTGATTTCAACAATTGCAGAAGGGGATGAAGAGAGATTCCTGGTTTCTTCAGTGTATGAAAGATCTGGTGATGAAATCCGACACGAAACAAATTTACTGTTTAATTTATAAGGTGTACTACCAGCTTTGCTCCGATTGCTTTTTGTCCTTATTTGTTTTTTAGCACTTGAAGTGTCTTTGCTTTCAAACCCCACCTTGTCATACTTGTTTGCAATTGGTGTTAAATCTTGTATGGTAGAATATAAAGGATCCTCTTGGTACAGCTTACCTTTGACTACACGGCTATATATATGATCCATTTTTTCTATACGAATAACATCATTAAAATTCTGATCTTTTTCATATATCCTTAACGGATGCATTGTAAATGTCAACTGTTCATTCAAAAAATAAGTTTCTCTCTAAATGACTTTCAAGGTCTGTGCACACAATAAGCACTGAACCAGAGCAAGCAGATTTGGATGCTTGCTTCTCCAACTACAAACTATCTTTACAAGAAGACGATGACACACCCTCTCCTCAAGAAAAAAATCCAGAAATACTCTAAATCACAGAAGAGTCAAACAATGCACATCTTTTCTTTGCAAGCAAACTTTACCTTCTGTCAATAAGCTTTCAAGCAAACACCTGGTCAAATTGGAAGGTTTCTCTAAAATTGAGCAGTGAGTAAGTACACTGTACAGTACCATATAACACTCATACCCGTCCTATAGAGGCTTGCTTGAATAACAATACAAAATAATACAGACATTCAATCATCAAAAGTCACTGCTGTACCAGATGATAAAAGTAACTCCTGCATAAACTTTTGTATGTTTTGTGGTAAAACTCTTTGATATAACTCAAAGCAGAAGACGCGATGGGTTTTTGACATGATAACAATAAATAGTCTACAATAATAGTGTCTTGCTTGTCCTTTTGAAGGCTATATAAACTGGTGATACATGAAATTGGGGGAGGAGGACTGACTATATAAAATCATGATGTATGTTTGGTTGTCATGCAATGCTTTGAGTATTACATAACTATCAATATCATGTGAGAAGATATCATCAACATTTTAATAGTATTCAAATGAAAACATTTATTTTTCCAAATGTCGATAATTAATTATTTTTGGATAAAAACTTCAAGGATAAGTCAAATTTAAAAAAAAAATATTCCCATACTTTATTTTGTTTCATATATTGTAATCATCTATATTAAAAGCTACTTTTCAAAATTTCAGACTAACAAAAAAAAATTGTCAATGGATACTACACAAAAAGGCCTTCCAAACACCCACTTAAAATTTACAAGAAAAAGAACAGTAAAATATTGTATGAGGAACCATGTTTTGTATTTGCTTTGAAATAATATAGCCACTCTGCCCTCTTCTCTAGCCTGTTTAAGATTGGATGTTATAAAGCACTGTGTAAAGAATCTTTTTAAACCCTTAACAGTTGTGTATTTGAACATTTAAACGTTTTCGTCTTGTTCAAATAAATCCCATCCAGGCCTCAGATGGTTTCTATTCTTTTTGTGGTGCAGATGGTGCAAGCAGTGTTTGGGTTATAACAGTAGACTAGATTGTGAACTAAAGGGTATATAGTAAGACGACTAACAGTTTTACACCTTCACCCCCTAAACAAACCACCCCTGGAATAGTAGGTTGTGTTTGTTAAGGATCAGTTTCCACAAACCAACTTAAAAATCCCCACAAAGTGTGTACTTGATGTAACATAGTATTCAATTATGGAGATACAAGGTGTTCAAAGAGTTTTTGCAACTTTACCATCCTCACTCATGCAGAGTTAAAAAAAGCAAGAAAAAAGAAAACAGGAGATAAAATGAATGAATATGTAATTATCAAAAAAAGATAACCGCATATCTTTTTATTTTGGACTTATTCATTATAATTTATTATTCTCACTGTGCATAAGGAAAGTTCTGCTTTCAAACCTATTATTTTGTAATGGATAAATATATAGTTATCATTTCATTGGTCATCAAATGATTATTGAGGATTAATTATTGTTCCCCAACAAACAGAATTACACCTTATCTGTAGCTCTGTGACATAAATCAAACAAGTGTTTTATATTGATAAAAAAATTGATAGATCAGCTGATCAGCTATCTCATATTCTATTGAATTGGTTGATTTATTGGGACATTCAAGATTAATAGCGAAATACATCAAATACATTATGAAAATATATAGAGCAACATGATTTTCGGAGTTATCGTTTTACTATATATTTCTATAAATTATCAATTGGCAATGGATTCATATGATATGATCAAATATAGCAGTAAAAGTTCCCACTAAAGTTTTGGAGAAATTGTCATTGAATAATTGCAAAATCGTCCTACATGTATAATATAACATTTATTTTTGTTGAAATTTAAAAAATCTCGGTCCAAAAAGATAAAAAATTCAACCACATAGGTTTCAACACCTAGGAAATGACTAATCCAAAGTAAACATTAAAGGTCCAAACTAATCACTAGAATTTTGTCGTGTGCCAAGTGTTTTCCATTCCATTACCCCTTTTGAAATGCATATTAGAAACAGTTATTTTATTTGACCCTGTACTAATGTAGTTATTTGCAGCCCTTTTATGGTCATTAGGGGTGCCATACTCAACAGATGTCGCCCAAAAATTAGAATATTGTTGTATGTATTGTACGGGTGTGTACTGGGTACCTATAAACCTGTCATTTCTAACACTATGGATTACCTGGCGCATGCCATTTTTTATTGTCATGTAAATTATTCAAAATTTTGGAGATGTCATTTTGCTTTTATACCAGTGAGGTAACTCAAAATAGAAAATAACCAATTTCCCTGAATCTAACATCTGGTCTAGTTTTTGAAAACTTGGTACTTATTATTATTCAAATTCTAACATGTGTTTTATCTCTAGGGTACAATTTTTTAAGATAAAACAATTATTTGGCTATATTCACGTTAATTTTTAGATCCTGTTTTACTTAATGATAATAAAAGTATAGGCAAGATGGCAAATATGAAATATATCAATTTGTATTTTAAAGTCATTCAAATGGCAAAATATGAAATTAAGTGTACATTCTATTATGCATATTGTTATTATTAACATGACAGTTCTTTTTTTAACGTTTTCACCACAATATGTGTCCAAATTTGGCTGTCAACGATTATTTTTTCTATGGGTCTCAGGCCTACGTGCACAAACATATGGCCATATGCCCGGCCCTTGTGAGCAAGGGCCCAAATGTTGAATTGATCACTAGTTATTGAATAAATGTAACTGTACAGGGTGTAAAATGGAATTAGAATACAAGATTGTGTGAGGGCTCTTTAGGTATGTGTTAGGATGTGTCTCAATGTAAAAAAAAATCCTAAAAATGTAATGTATCCAGCTATTTTCTGTAAATTTATTTTCATATTTGTACATATTTATTGAATGGAGAAACCCAAAGTACCCAAAGTACAGAATGTAAAGTACATGTAAGATGATTTTTATTTCCATGACAATGTGCCATGATCAGCTTAGGAAATTGTCCAATTTATCAAGGATCATAGATCAGAATGCTGTTCTGGTTGTAATTTTGCTCTCCACTAAAGGCGACAGTGCATTCCACAAGTAAATTATTTCTAATATGTACTTTCCCAACAATGATGTTATCCCCATGGTTAACAACACAGCCACCTGCAGAAACAATCATAATTATACATATTTGTATTATACTTAACAAAAATATGAATGCATACTGTTTTTGATGTTGTATAAACTTGGTATTTGTATTTTTGCACAGCACCACATTTGCATATACATGTATACGCCTGTAACTTTAAAAGAAAAATTTCCCTGCAGTGGGACAATAAAGATTTATATATATATCACTTTATATTTCCTAATCAATCTATCAAACAGGATTATTCAAAATCATATGTGAATGATTCTACTTTTTTATATTATGACATTTGGAAAAAATTCTTCCTACCTATGGTAGAAAAATTATAGAATAATTCTAGAATTCTAGGAATATTCAAAATAAAAATAAACTGGCCCATCTTCTAAATGAAGTTCTACTATTTTTCAAAGCAAAAATTGACAAGCTTATGCGTGATGGGTATCAAACCGTGCTGACACCAAGTGGAAAAGTGTTAATGAAGATCTTACATTGAAACTTTTGCCTTTTTTGTGTGGAGCACGGATGTATTTTGCGAAGAACTAGTAAATAACTAAATATAGAAGGTGACCAACTTTCTACAAAAGTGAAAGCCGGGTGTATTGAATTATTAGAGAGCATACACGTATGCATACGTATTTGTATAACATTATGCTATAAAAGTTATTCATGATGTTGCTAGAGTACTATGAAAGAAACGGGTTGTCCTACTTGTGGGGAAACACTGGTGTGTTTTGCAGAAAACAGGTAAATATGGAGGGTGACAGACTTTCGGCAAAAGAGAAAGCCGGGTGTATTGATTTATTACAGAGCATACCTGTAGACGACATTATCCAGATAGCAGAAACCGTTACCAACAGACAAATTGCTTTTAACAGAATACAAGGTAAACATGTCCTTAGCTAGTTTTATATCGGTGGTGGGTCTGTGATCCAGCATCATCTCATGATCTGTCCAGTTGGTATTCGTTCAGTTACTGACCCAGGGGCTGACATCACTGTGTGATGATGATAACTTTACATAGTGTATACTTCAGTGGGTCTGGTAGCGAAATTAAGCTACAGATTAACTTGTTATTAATATCATTATGTAAAAGAACCCTTTAACTATGATCTCTAAGACTTTGCATGTATGACGACATGGAATGATGGATTTTTCTACCATTTTTCCAGAGGCAATAAAAGCAATAATAACATACACAAATGAACCCATCTCTTTGCTGAAGAGAAAAAAAATGAAAAGGGAATACCTCTTTCAATATCTGCATAATCAGGGCCTTCAAGTTCAACCAAATGATGAAAAGTATGTTCTGTGTCAAAGAATATTACAGCATTGGGGTTCACGGGCTGTGTCAATTGGAGATGAACAGGTAAAAAATAAATCTTGCATTAATGATTAGATAATTGAACAGCGTTGATTAAGGCAAGTGACAAGAGAACCAGCTATTTTAGCTCTTATAGGCAGGATTCGTTGAAGTTTTGCTTTTGTAACCCTGTGCATGGCTCCCTCTGAGAAATAAATTTAAATAGTCCCCTGGGCCCTGATTAAAAAGAGCTTTCCTTTTTTGAAGTCAATAGAAATAATCAGATACATGAATTATTATCAGATTGTGTTTTACTGCTTTACTTTTCTGATCGTATATGATTTCCAAGTGTTTAAAGTTTAAAGTATGTTAATTTTGTAGCAAGTGCAAATAAATGGCCAAAAGTTGGCACTCACTTCATGTTTCAGGTCAAATAATGACCAATGTCTGCCTTCAAAATTATACTCTAGTTGTCTAAACACCATTTTGTGCCAATCATATCAAAATAAAAACATAGAAAAATGTTTATACATGTTAATGTTATTCTGAGTTTATCTTATTACTTTTAGAAAATAAATGGTGGTCCAGGTCAAGGAGATCAGTCTCAAGTAAACGAGAATTCATTTGCCTTTGCTAAGCAATTTGCAGCATGGTTTTATCAAATGTTAAATAGTTATCATGCAAATTGTGCAGAAAAGCCAAGAGAAGAGTTTGGAACACAGCATTTCTATGACGGTGTGCAATTTGACTTGATGTGTAGAACTCCTGCATTACAAACAGAAAAGTTTGTAGGGGCAGAGATAGTGAGCCAGAGATTTTTAGCTTTTGTCAAAGATGAAGGGCTCTCATTTTCACCAAATACAGACTTTGGTGGAGTGAGAGGGACGGTGGAAGCCCATGGATTATTTGTAGTGATGATTTGTGGTACAGTGCATATGAATGGACAGGTTATGGGAATATTTGAGCAACAGTTTGGACTTGCTCAAGACGCTCTAATGCAAAATAATTGGAGAATCAAATTTACAAAATTAAAGTTAGACAGTGAACAGAAGCAAACCCCTACCCTAGAAGGTACCTCAAGAACATTAGCAATAAATTAGTAGCTAGTGATTGCTTCTAATACCATTGGACTTGCAGAATTATTTTGTTTGTTTGATGTACTCTCACAGTCTTCTCTCACATTATAACATTTGGAATAATTGTAAGTTGATCTAAAGTAAAATTCCGATGAGTAATTTGTTGAAATAAGTAATAATTGGTTAAAACTGTCATATCTGGAAGTTGATCTAAAGTAAAAATTCAATGGGTATTTTTTTGTATGTAGTAATAAAGACAATGTAATTTTTACTTATTTATGCATGTATGTATATATATTGATATGACTTATATATTTGTACTTCAATGCAAATCTGATTCACGTCTTAGTGTCATAATTATGTTGGTTTCATTGCAGGGTTTAAGGTCTGGTTACTTTACCACATTTCAGCAAATTTGTTGATATACATACTTTAAAAATGTCTGATTACTGTGCAGCAGTAGTGTTGTGCTTTCAAACACATTTCAACCATTTGTATTGTGTTATTGTTTGGCTGGCTGCAAGATGTCACCGTTGTAATTGAGCAACTCTTGATAGAGTATGCCATGGTTTCTTTATTTTAATACTTATCTAAACTGTTTGTTCTTGTTTTGCTGATGTATTGATTATAATCTCTTTGCCATATTCATGCCAAAACTGCTTGATTTTGTTGATGTAAATAATAGTTTATTAAACATAAGTTAACACATTTTGTATAATCAATTGTATACTGGCTTTTATTTTACACTATTTATCATGGCAGTGATTCAGACTTCTAACATGAAGTTCTTAGAGACTATCAAATACAAAGTACATTACTGTGATTAAAAACAACTAATTGTAGTAATTATAAGTAATACTTATGTCCCAGCCCAAGCATGAGACTCTCTACCATTCACTAAATCATTTGATACATTTCCTAATGTCTGATAAGCAACCAGTTTCACGAAGATGTAACGTTTGATTACTATCTTAAAACAAGAAACGTTTTGCTGATGCCATGCTGGGAGAAATTAGACTAGATAATTCATCCATAAATCTACTTATAAGTTATATACATGTATATATACAGCTAAGTTCTATGTATAAAAGGAAATAATTCACACTCAGTTCTACTTGTCTCAAGTGAATCACAAAAATACATACGTCATATAAATCAAATAGTTGCAAATGTAAAACAGTCTCTTTTCCTTTTTCACATTGTAATTAGGCATTCTCTCTACACATTATACCAAGTGTGGCCATAGAATAAAAAGTTTAAATAAATTCTGCACATTCCTGATTTTCAGTATTTTTGATCCAGACAATGACTAATCTTACTGTAAAAATGTAAACAGAAAAACATTTCCGTGCAAATAATGTCAAAATGTAGTCTTTTTACATTGCACAAGGTGGTGTCAAAAAGATATTTGACCACAACTTTTATCAAGATGAAATAAGACATTCAATTGTTGTAAAGTATGAAATATACAGGTCTTCAAAGTTCAATGCTTAAAAATGCAATGGTATAATGTAAATATACAGCCACAGTATATTGCTTGATGACTGTTGCATCCACTACAATATTTTATGTATTGTTTTTTTCCTCCTATTGATCATAATAATAATAATCCTCATCTTCATCTGTTGCATCTGGAAGTTGATCTAAAGTTCCTGTTGAAAATTCTTCAGGTATATCATCTGTAAAGAAATAAAAAGACATTGACATGAAAACATAATATAACATTTTACCTTTATATCTCTTATAATTATGTTTAGTCAAGTGCAGAGAAATTTGAGTGACATAAAACTGTGGCTAAAGGTGTCCTAAAGCCAAAGATATATACTTTCATAGCAGTATTTTTTTATAGAAAATTATTACTTGTGACATATGCTCGTGCATGTCAAAACACACAATTACACCCTTATCCCCCCTTAAAAGTGGTTTGTCGCTTACTATTGCATCTGTACACTAAGTCAGACCAGATCACCATTTCTTGTGAGAAGCAGAAAACACCAAGACGTCCTCCTCTGAGGGTAGTATCTATGATGTTTCCAGAATCAGCAACAAGTTCTGTTTCTTCATATAACAGTACTCTAGAGAATAAAAAAGAACAGAAGATGACTGCATAGAAATTACAATGTCCATGCTTTTGAATGTAGGTCATCTATGTCATCTAAAATATGCTACAAATAAAGTAGAAATAAAATAAAAAACATTGTCAAAGACATTCCCTCTTTTGATCTGTATTCTCTAGAAGATAACATTTTTTTTTACCTGATTAAGCCAACATTTGGTCTGTGGAACACCTCCCATCTATAAGCAGTTTTTTCTTTCCAGCCTACATTTCTTGGATCTTTCCACAAAAGTTTCACCTGATCTTCAGTATCTCCTGTATGCCACAATGCATTTCTTAGGAATTCACCAGGACCAGTGGCAGATTTTACAGCTTTCAATTGGATCCCTGGTTCTGCAACAGCTCTGTAATTAATCAGAAATGGACATATACAGTATGTATCATAAGAAAGAAAAAACCTGTTTGTTTAAGAATGGGATACTACCTAGATACTAGAGTGAGCAAGACCAGTGAATAATCAGCAGAGGTGCCACCTAGTTGTGCCAGTATCCCATTATATCATTTGACTGTTCAAATTTATTTTGACCTTTGAATTATATTTGTCATCAATGACATTGGAATGGCCAAGTGCACAACATTTTTCGATATTATAGGGGGTGTTTTTAAAAATAGACAAAGAAATACTAATTCTGACCTAAATGGTGTTGCTTGCCAATAAGTTTGACCTTGCTTTTTCCACATAACAGTGTAGAATCCAGAACTGTCCTGGAAACTAAATATAAAGCCTGCATAATCATCATCCACGTCAGTGTTCACAAAAAAGGTTCCACTGAAATCCACTCCATCAAATGCAGTATAACCTAGAGAAAAAAGAAGGAAGCAAGACAGGTTGATAACTAAAGGAAAAAAACCACTCTATTTTAAACCCAATTGATCAAGTGTGTTTAAATGAATACTCGTAGCCAAAAGTAAGAGCCTGCTATATTTGTAATCTCTTGAGATATTAACGGCTGTAGAGAAAAAATGTGACACCAGATAACTTCTTGTTGATAAATGCGTTTTAATTTTGCAAGCATTTTGAATATGAACATTCCATAGTATTCATTGTACAGATATGATATGTTTCATCTTGATCCTTCCAAATATTTTTTTTCCTGTTGGCAGATACAACTTTGATTTAACACCTTACCCACAGCCAATCCAGGATCACTATTCATAGTCTGAACAATCTCGGCACCATCATTAAGGATGACCCAATTTGGATCGATTTGGGAATCTCCTTCTGGATCCAACACAATTGTTTGATACGCTCTAAAGTCAGTGAACTGAATCTCGCCATTGTCTGGACAGACATCTTGCTTATCAGAAACACCATCACCATCTGCATCTCCTTCACATACATCACCAATTCTATTGCCTACATCAAATTATATGAAAAATATTTTTTTTGTCAATTCAAGCATTCTAAATTATGTTGGCATAGGAATGAATTCTTAACTGAAAGCATGTTTATTTGACACATTCCTAAGTGATTTTATTACAAGTAGGTACTTTCTTATAATGATAATCATATATTTATTAGTGGCTAAAACCGATGTTTACAATTAAATTTCAATGGCATTTATAAAACCATATTAAAATTGAAATAAAATTAAAACAATGACTTGAAATTGTTTTTTGTTTTGATTGGTGGTATTAATTAGTTTTCTATGTAACTGTGTACAGCAGCTGAAAAACAAGCCTGTATCAAATTTTACTTACCATTTGTGTCTCTTTGGTCAGGGTTATAAATAAGTGGACAATTATCAATTGTGTCAGGGATACCATCATTGTCATCATCTAGGTCACAGGCATTACCTTCAAAGGTCAATGGAAGAAAAGGGGGTCACACAACTTGTTGATAAAAAAATTGGATATGTATAAATAATACAGTAATTGTTGATGATATCCAGTTACACTGCAGTAATATAAGGGGAATTTTGAATGAGTTATTTTGAATGCTATAATTGAATTGGTACATGGTACTAATATTACATACCTTGACCATCCTTGTCTGAATCATATTGATCTGCATTTGGAACTGGAGGACAATTGTCAAGGTTATCTTGGATGCCATCTTGATCCCTAAATAAAAACAAAAAAACAAGTGGATTTTATTTCTACAACTATTTAAGAATTACATTGTAATAAACTATTAGTATAGCATACAAACTTGTTCATTATACTAGTATAACCTTTGTTATATTTGTTGCCTATTGTTACTTCTTTTTTCTTGTTTACTTCACATATGGACAAGTCAACTTACGCATCATCATTGTTGTCACATATATCACCAATCAAATCATTGTCTGTGTCAGTCTAAAAATACAAACATTATGACTATTTTAATATAATTATCTAAAATAATAAGGGTTTTCTTATCATAACAATGACGATTCCTAAATGATCATTGCCACCATCACTATATGTATCAAACATTTAAAAACATCTTCACATCAATTGTCAAGAGACAGAGACATTCGGAAAAGTTCTGTATTGTGACTCCTTAAATTGATCTTGGATTGTTTTGTTTTTTGAAGATGCATAATTATGCCAAAGGCTTTATATGGGCAAGACACGTACATAATTAACATAATTACAACATTAGTTTTCAAGATGTTTAGAAGAATTTTCTATGTCTGATTTCCATACCTGGTCAGGATTGTAAGCATTGGGGCAGTTATCACAGGCATCTCCCACTGAATCTCTATCTTCATCACTTTGGTCCACATTGGCCTTGACAGGACAATTGTCAAGGTCATTTGGTATAGCTGAAAATTTAGGAGTTAATAAAATATATGTCAATAAAACCAACCGTTTATTTTAAGCTAAAGTAAATTATTTTTATTCGGAACGAAATTCTATGAGGAAATCTTACCTCATAATGTATAATTTACTTCATCATGGATCTTGGAACCAATAAAATATTTGGTAACATTTATTTTATGTTCGAATAGTAATATCCATATTGCTTATATATTTTTGCAAAACTTCATTTTCGTAAATGTTGAAAATCCTAATCTTTATAAATTCTAAACATGGGCAAGGAAATAAAGTCGTGTTCTAGAAAATGCCTATATATACAGTTCTACTTTACACCTACTGTCATCATCTGCATCTGGATCACACTCATCCCCAATCCCATCACCATCTGCATCCTTCTGGTCTGGGTTGGGATTTGTTGGACAATTATCACAGGCGTCACCTGTTGTGTCTTCATCAGTGGCTTCTTGTCCAGGGTTTGGATCCAGTGGGCAATTGTCCTACAGGAATGTTATTGCAAAGCAATGATTTTAAATGAATGAGGAGAATAATTTCATAAAAATGCATCAATTTTAAAATTCATATATAAAGATCAAACGCCATCTGTTGGTAAATGGATCTATAACATCAGTCTGAAGATGACCACAGACCAAGTTGGTTGAAATTATTCACAAAATAAAAACGTGTTTAGTTTGGATTAAAAAGAATGTTTTCATTACTTGTATTTACTTTCTTCAATAACATATTTAACTTAACCATAACAAATTTTGTTTGAACTGAATTGTTTCACTTTCATTTTTGATATGAATACGTTTTTTTATTGATTTTCTTCAAATTGTTCGATTCCTTAAAATCATATTCAACATAAAACATTAGAACTAAATGATCTTGAATATATTCAAAAGACAAATTTCCAGTATAAAATCTTTTGAAGGTTAATCAATTAATTTAAACATTCCTCTACATAGAACAATGATACCAATGTTACATTAAACACTGCTTTCATAGTAAAAAATGGCAACAGCTGCTAACAGGAAATGCATGAAAACCTCTCAGTATTTTTGTTGAATTCAAATATTGATTCTTTAAAAAATCACAAGCTATACATGTGCAAGAGTACATAACCCAATGGAAAATGAAATTATGCTTAAAGTCGAACATTTTTTTTTCAAAAATGCAGAGAATTAGTATGATTCAATTGTGACAATTGTTGTGGACTTGAGTAATCATAATTGATTAGCAAATATGATCGCAGATGTCACAAAAAGTAGTATGAAGCCCTTGCATAGCCTTACGTTTTTCAACTTCAAATTAAGGACAGTACCCGTAATAAAATGAACAATAAAATGAACACAATTACAAAGTGAACTCACAGGATCATTGACAATCCCATCATTGTCTGCATCTGGGTCACAGGCATCCCCAATCTCGTCCCCATCTGCATCTTCTTGGCCACTGTTTGGTACCAAGGGACAATTATCCTAGAGAAGGTAAACAAGTCAGAATCAATGTATTCACATAGATATTTCACTGAAGTAGGGCTGGCTTCATTTTATTTGTACACAATAGATGAGCTTGCCTTTCCATTTCAACAATGTTTTGCTTATACCCATGACAAAGTAAATGGATTCATTTAAAAACGTAATCTTCTAACTCACAGGAGAACACTTGCGATCAGTGCAGGCAAGTTGTTGATCTGGCCACCCATCAATGTCAGTGTCTCGCCCACAAATTTCACCATTTCCAGCCCAGCCAACAGAACACTGAAAGACATGGGGGCAAAAAACAAAAACATCAAGGTGGGTCATTTAGATTGGCCAAGAGCAGGCTACACACCTAAGAAGCAAATATCTAAGAAGAGGTTTTTTATTTGCATTGTGTTGCCATTCATGTGTTTTAAAATGTAAAACAGAGAAATTCAAAAAAAAAGACTAATGACCAACATGTAACCAACCTCACAGATGTAAGTCTCAAATCCTCTTCTTTTCACACAGTTGGCATGGCCATCACAGATGATGTTATTATCCTCACAGACAGTTGGTTTTTTCTGACATCCATTTGGTCCAAATATAAACCCTTCTTCACAACTTCCACACTTTCTTGACCCCTGAAATACATTGGGACAGGCCACGGAAGTCAACATTAAATGTAAAGCCATTCCAAATTGTATTACCAAATAAGTTATTGGTTCCAAGATTCATATTTGAAGAGAATTATTCAACTTTGGAACTAGATATTTGAGGTAATTTCTTACCTCTCATTACGTTTCTCCCTCTCCTAGAGGAATAATATCACAACATCAGATGACCATTCATGTGATCAAGCCCTCTAGGAGAGGGAGAAAAGTAAAGAGAGGTAAGAAATTACCTCAAATATCTAGTTCCAACGTCGAATAATTCTCTTCAAACATTCCAAATTGATTAGTTGGTTGATGACCCAACAGAGAATTGCTTAGTCTATAATACATTACACAATCGTCTAGGAAACCAGATGCTTTTAATTCCCTGTCTCTCAATCATAAAGGAGTTAGCCTGACTTTTCCGTGTCATGTATATATTTTTGAAATGTGACTAAATATAATTTATTAGCACTGAGAATGATTGCATTGGTCTATTATTATACTCACAACAGTATTGATACATTGTGAATTAGATGGACAGCCTCCATTGTCACCATTATTACATTCATTGATGTCTTCACAAATCTGGAAGGAAATGAAAATGAAAATAATTGTCTTTTCATAGTTTTTAACACCAGTATATTTGCCATACAACTATTGCTGAATTGAAGAAGTTATGATATTTAACATGTATATATTGTAATTTGTAGCTATATATTATAACACTGAATTAACCTGATATCATCTAAATAGAAAAATGATATAGATATTTCTAAATTTTCTAGTTGTATAACTAAACTGCCACCACATTTAAACTAAACGATTCCATGTAGAAATGTACATTTACATGTTTAAAATTATAGAAAAAATAGATTTAACACCAGGCATATGGTGTATCTTCTTCAAATATATAAAAAAATTGTGAAGTAATTAGATTAATCAATAAATGCCCATGAGATATACATCCATTTAATTGAAACATTAGACAAGATGCCGACATATGCAAGCAACATCTGATGAAATAAACTAGTACAGCAAGCCTCGGAAACAATAGGAAGATAAACATGCTCTATAACAAATTAATGAATACACATATGTGTTTATAACATATATATATATATTTCATCTGCGTATGATATAGACATATACTATTGTCCAGGTTGGCAATTGAGGCTATAGTCAAGTTGTAAAATTGTAGTACAATTTGATGAGTAGAATTCGTGTGGTAAAATTTGTGTGAACACTTTCAAGATGTCAAAGCTATCGCAAGAGAATCTTAAGGATGTGAAGATAAAAGCACAATGTCATTTGTGCAGGCAGATGACCCATGGTCCCAAGCTTTTGCCGTGCTTACATGCATTTTGTGATAAATGTCTACAGTTACATGTTGGAGGAAATGATATTGTCATGTGTCCGTTGTGCCAGCACAGAGCAGCAGTCCCCAAAAGTGGGATCGATGGCTTTGATACGAAATTCACCTTGGAAGATCTTCAACAACATATGGAGGGAGAAATGAATCGGGTGAGATCCTCTCGGAAGATTATTTGTACCATTTGTCTGCTTGAAGGGAAGGAGGTGGAAGCTTTGGCACGGTGTGAAGCTTGTCACGATAATCTCTGTCAAGATTGCATTGATTGTCACAGACGAACAAAACTCACTCGTCTCCATGAACTTAAAACGTTCAACAAGGATACAAAGATCAAAGAAATGGACTTGAAAGTTTATTGTCATTTACATAAAAATGAAGTTGCAACTTCATATTGCAAATCCTGCAATATGTTTGCTTGTGGAGTTTGTAATTCTACGCGTCGTCATGACGACCATATGGTGAAAATGCTGACCCAAGTTAACTTGAAACAGGCTATGGAAGAAGAGCTTGGGGAACTTAAAAAATTGGAGGATCAGATGAAAAGATTACTTCGCACATTAGAGTCTGATAGCAAGTCATCTGTCACTTTGAAAACTACTCTCATTGGTAAAATACAGATGCATTATGATGAAATCATCAAAGATGTCCGCAAGGAACAACAATCTCTGGAAAACACAGTGTTACTGGGACTAATGAAAGTCTATAAAAACCGTCAGGAGATAAGGGGTTATATTGAATCAGATATGCGTTTTTTACACAGCCAAAAGAATCTAACCCTTGAAATGTTCAGTAGCCAACATATGCATGGCATTAACTGTGGGATTAAAGCCCTGAGATCAATTCACACAGAAGTACTAGAATGTTGGAAGATGCATCAAACTGGAATCCTTGAACTTCCAAAAGTTCAATTAGAAGCCCGGAAACAGCAGTCACCTTTTGCCGAGCTTGTCATACCATCCTTACCAGGAAGCATTAACAGCTATAAGCCGTTTATCTTGGGTGATATGGAAGCCAGCCCGCATCCAAAGACTATGGCGAAATTCAATGAAAGATACACATATAATTCTGCTGGAAATCAAGACCATATGGTCAAAGTTGTCTATCCACAGGTCCAATCTTCTCTCAAAGAACCAGCCAATCTTGAGATGGGTCAAATGAAATACGGGATCTACTGTAAGAAATGTAGAGAGGTCAAGTACGTTGGCAACACTGAATCTGAGGCTTATTCCAGAAAGATTCTTCATGTCAACGCTACTCCAGAAAGTGAGGCTGCACTTCTTGAACTCCAAGCCCAAGCAGGGTATTCCTACGAGGACATCAAGATAGTGGGATACATTGAAGATTGCCAAGATGATGAATCTATCCATTAGAATCAGTTATGGATTTGGAACTTTATTTGACTTCATAACTGTTAATTACTACGAGGAGAATAAACATGACACATCTTCAATAAACATTGTAGAAATGAATGGATTTATTTTTTTCATATATTTTTTTCTACATGGATTAGCTGTTCAAGAAATATATTCTAATTATACCACATTATTCTTGGATTTAAAACAGTCCAGTTCTGTTCAGGGGAATAACTAAGGGACTTTTCCCTTATCAGATGATGAAGCTTCTATATGGTAAGAATATATTTGCAATGAATTTTGGCCTCATAAATTATGTGGCAGCTCTGTGGAGAATGTATTAGAAAAATGAGTAACACCTGTCTATGTAGAAGCTTGTTAGTACTTTTACTAGCTTGCATATTCCTGGATTGTCTAATATCAATTTTCGCAAAGAAGTTCTAAGTAAAAAACCTGATGTGAACAGAGCTTTTGTCATCTTTGCAGCTTTGTAACATTGCTTTAATGACCCATGAGTTATTGATGGCGTCATATTCTTGTCAATCTATCACAATAAGTGAAATTATGGTAATAATGTTGTTGTTGTTAGGTTTATGTGATTATTTGAGTTATTTTTTTACTTGAATATAGAGAGTTATATTCACTTTACAGTCCACAAGCTAAATGAGTTTTGACCGGTTAGCTCAACCGTTTTTTCTATGTACCACAATGTTATTTGATATTGTGGTTAAGACATTTGGCTTGCAGAGTGTATACAGAAAAAATGGCTTTCCAACAACCAAGTAAATGAACATTTATCATCTGAAATGCTATTGAAATGTTTATTCATAATACTATTTATTACATTTTCTGTTAATGTACGTTATTTGAAGTTTAAATTTATCAAATCATCCCGATTTTTGCTTGTTTTTGTGTACAGATAATTAATCAATTAAATGGCACAAGGCTTATCAACACACACAGTCAGTAGGCTGTATATTTAAAAAGAGTGAATATATATATTACTATAATACTACGAGATAATTATCCATACGTTGATAGGAATTAATATGTGGTGAAGGTAACCAGCTGGTTCATGCATAAACAGTTAATGGTATTAACTGAAAACAAGAGGGGCTCCCTGCAGTGATATGTGCATATTTTTTCAATACGTGTTTACTAAACACAAAAGTAAGAAATTTTAAAACTTATAAAACCTAGATATTTTAACATCTTTTGGTTTAAAAGTACTAACAGGGGTGAATAGAATGGCCTACAAAAAGGTTGGACCACCAGATTATTTAATGCAGACAGATAAGCTTTTCCAGACTGTCCTACAACTTACAAGAATCAAATTAGGACAGTGTAGAATTGTGGATTATGAGTAAGGGCCAATTTATTTTTTCCTCCAATAGCCTCTTAAAAGTGGGGACAAAAGCATTTGTTTGCCCCTGAGTAGTAGCAGATATATTCAGAGAATAGTATTGTAGCATGTCAATATAATTATCATGCTTTTTTGGACAGTAATTTTATCACTGATGAGTTGAATTTCAAACAAGGAAGTTACAAAATCCTTGGGATTGTGTTTTTTTGTTTCTTTGAATTTACATATCAATTAGATACCTTAATCTCAATAGATATTAAGCCTTTTGCCTACCTGTCTGTTTCTTCTTGCAAAGTCAATGCCAACTCCTTGGACTCTGGGACTTGTGTATCCAACAGGACAAGAGGAACAAGCAAATCCTGGGGAAAGGTTTTGACATTTTGAAAGGGGATCACAAGGTTGAACCTCAAGACACTGAAATATAGAATTTGGTAATGATGTAATTATTGAATGTTGGGACAAGTTCATTATCAGGTATATTACAATCTCTGTAGGTGTCATATTCATCCAAATGACCTGTTTAAATCTAAGGCCATTCCAAATTGATTAATTGGTCAAGGGATTTTTTGGTGTGAAGAAATTGGGTCAGTGGGTTGATCATTTTTTAGTGACATGTAAATTAGACATCAATCAGCCCTTTACATAGTGATGATGGAAAAGAGCAAGGTGCTACATCTTTCAGGAATATACAAGAAAGTCCTGCCTGTATTGTTCAAAAAATCTCTTTAAAGATTCTTATTTCTAACCAAAATATATACTAACATGTCTATGGAAATTTTGCTTGATTTGGTGCCTAACTTTAACAAAAAGGCAACATTTTGAAGGAAAAAAAATAATTATCAATCGCAAAAAATGGGTTGGTCCTATCCATTGTCCAACTACTAGTAATCAATTTGGAATGGCCTAAGGGTCATCACTGTTTATTGTTAATGTTATTATGCAAAGACATTTCTATTTAGTACTTCATAATCTATGTAGATATACAAACACATATTTTGCATGAACCAATATACCAGCTGACAAATTGATCAAATGTTTGGCAGTATGAAAATAAGATGTATTATCCTAATCTCAATTTAAAAAAGTTTGTACATATTTTTTTGATAATTTGAACCAAGTTTTGTACACATGTGTCCCATATATTTCTTGTAAGATCAAGGTTATCGATGAATTCAATGATAATGGTTTTCTTTATTTTCAATTATTGCTTTTTCCATTGTCTTGTAAATTTGAGCAAAGGTCGAATTCATTTAAGGTAATTTTTAAACCTGTTATATTATAGGGTGTATTTTTTATTCTGCATTTGCTCTTTGATAATTTAAATTATTGTAGTTTATAGAATTAATATGTCAGTCAGCTTTTTCACAGCTTGTTGTTTTAGACCTTTATTTCTTCACATGAATAGGAGCAAAATATATTCAACACTGTGTCTCCATCTGTTGTTAGTAGAAGGATAATTATTTCTTCAAAGAAGTAAACAATCCAAAAAAGTCTGTGTCACTACTTTTAAGACAAAAGTTATTATATACTGTGTTATGTTGGTTTTAACAGTAAAAATGATTGTAAACGATTTGAATTTCAAACAATTCACCTTATATCAGTAGATTTTATCATTAATTTCTTACCTCATTGATGTCTCTACAAACTTTACCATCGCCATTATATCCAACGGGACAAGACCCACACCGCACGCCATCTGGTGAGTCTTTACAAGACACTCCTGGGAAACATGGTTTCAATGCACAGCCTGTTATTGGTAGAGGGGAGCATCCATTTCTTGTACCATCCCCAGTATTACCAGCAGGACAACTGCCACATCTGTATCCGTACCTTTGAATTGAAACCAGAATGAAAAATCAGTATAAATGTCATTATTGGGTTTAATTTTTCTTGATTTTCTGAAGTATACCTTTTCATTCAATGTGTAATCTTAATTTGAATAAAATTTTAATTTAAAATGGAATTTTCTTTGGTGATTTTTATATTTACCAATATTAAACGATCTCATTAGGTATACTACATTTACTACCTGTAACAACTTCTGTAAAAAGCAAGAAATCTATATTTACCTTGGGTCATCTCGACATTCTACTCCTGGATAACAAGGACTATTACCACAAGTAGGGAGTCTACGGCAGCCATTTTTTGTACCATCTCCTGTCATGCCATAGGGACATGGACCACAACGATAACCTTCAGAAATGGGCTGACATTCTACCCCACTGTAGCAAGGATCTGACTCGCATCCAACTCTCCTGCAGCCATACCTAGTCCCATCTCCTGTGTACCCTAGATTTTGAGGAAAAAAATATGTGTTTGTTTGATGAACCACCTTACAGTGCACAATTTATTTTCTTCATAGTTGAATTCAACTTTTCCTGGCCGGACTCATTCCCTTTCCCATCCTTCCTGGGGAGTGCACAACAATGCAGCTATAGCCTGTCTACATATGAGCATTTTTTGTCCTGTACTAGTACCCATTTCTACATCTCAGTGGAGTGGGGATGATAAGGATAAAGTGTCTTTCCCAAGGACACACAAAGGTGCTTGGTCATGGTTTGAACCAGCTACCCACTGATTCATGACATTTGCTCTTCTGTAATGCTTTTTCTCTTTTTTTAAAGTCAGTGTGTTTGTACAATGATTACCTTGTCCCGGAAGAAGAGATTTTAAAGCATAGACATAATCTTACACATTCCTGTGAAACTGAAAGTGTTTCGTAAAATATAGTTTTCAGCTATAGGCCTGCAGCTAAAAGGTGAATTAAAAATAAAATTCTGAATTCTATCATATATTTCAAATTGTTGTTCTTACCTGGGGGACAAGGTCCACATTTAGGCCCATCTAGTGTATCTCTACAAGAAACTCCTTGGTAACAACTCTGAACATTGCAACGAGGTACAGGAGTACAGCCATTCTTTCTCCCATCTCCAGTGTAACCTGCAGGACAGGGTCCACATCTGACTCCAGCACCTGTCTCATAACATTCAACCCCTTGAAAACAAGGGCTTGGGTTGCATCTGTCTATCTGCCTACAACCACGCCTGGTTCCATCTCCAGTAAAACCATTGGGACAAGGCCCACAAGTGAAACCTGTATCAGGACTGTCATAGCACTGGGAACCTGATCGTGGAAACCATACAATAGTATGATAGATGTGTGATATTGTATTGTAATGTACATACTTTATATTATAATGATTATTGTAAAAATTTACTTTAAAAGGCCATTCCAAATTGATCAGTTGGTTGTTGGATGTGCATCAGTGGCTGTCATTACAAAGATAAACTTAGTTCAATACATTAGATAAATAAATAAATGTTCAAATTTCTATAGTGCCTCTTTCAAGGTCACGCTCTTCAGAGGCGCTACTCAAACAGATATGATTTTTTAAATCTTGTGAACTCTAGTGTTCAGTTTGTGCAACCCTGCTGATCTTAAATTTCTTTCTGGCCTATATGATGTTAATAGATTGAAAATATAGGCAGGGGCCTCGCTATGGAGGCTTCTAAGAGATAATAGGAGCATTTTATAAATAATTCTTTGTTCAATGCTTAAGTGTAAACTCCTTAAGGATGATGATTGGAAGAAAACAAGGACATCACTGAACAAACCTTCAAAGCATGGTACATCATTACATGTAAGCCTACGACTGCATGTCTTGCCATCCCCAATGTACCCATTGGGACACGGCCCACAGCGGGGACCAATACGTGTCATGCGGCACTGTACGCCCTTGAAGCAAGGGTTGGGATTGCAATCACCATTCTCAAAATCTTCATCTTCTGAAAAAGAAGAAGAAATATGAAAAGACTTAGCCACAGAGACAGAAAAATATATTCATTGGTTAAGCAACATTGGGCAACAAGTATTACTTCTTATTTTGCTTTAAAAATCCCATTAAAAGACAGATCCACCCAAAATTTGTTATCCCAAAGTTTCAGAATCATGTTCTGACACTGAGTATAGTATTCTTATGTGATTATTTTTTCATTATTCAAATATGTATGCCTTCTGTTATTTTAAGGGGGTCTTTTAAGGATATAAAGATTATCATTGTTATTATCATTACTACTATTATTAAAAGATTTGCAATCTGAGACCGTCTTAATTGACTTACTTTGCTGACCTCTACAGAGTTCACAGGATTCAATGGCTCTTCTCAAGGTTTGAGCTTCTCTAACCTTAGAATTAGTAAATAAATACATGTATTTTTGTTGATGAATGATATCATAGCTAGAGAAAGAGTAGAAATTAGGCTACTGAAACTGAGAAAAACATATAAATGATGCTTCATGGTAAGTAACACAGAAGAAAAGGACTAGTTTAAAACCTGGGGAGCCATCTGGCAAGAAATCTGACGAAAAGACTGGCGGGCCAAACAAAGGAACACTTAAGAGATTATCTGCCCTGAATGGGGCCGCTCTTGCGGCTCACACATTGGACTTCATAGTTCTAGAAAGACAACTTTATATACAATAAATAATTCAACCCCTTTATCTTAATTGTATCTGTTTTATTTTTGTTAAATTTTAAAAGAAAAGCAATTAATTTCTAAACCCACCTGTGACCTTAATTCTGTCTGCAGCAGTCTTACTTCTCTCATTAACTCTTGCATCATAGCAGTCATTCCTGCAAAAGACAACCAAAGATTAAAAGAGACAAAAATATGTATATATATTATATAAATTCCAAATAAGATCAGATAAAAAATGTTAATATTCGGCTTTGAGGTTCAAAAGATTCATTTACTACTTTATACATAATTGTATTTTTGTTCACATATGGATTTTACCTGCAGACAGGATTGTGAATTTCTCAGATGAAATTGTCTCCAATTTACAACCTCCACAAAATTCACAACAACAACAACAACAACAACAACAACTAGCAAAGATTCTTACCATTTTGTTCAATATAATTTGGGTAATTATCATTCTGTGTCTGGGAACATTTTGTTTTCATGAGAATATCTTCAAGATTTGTGTCTACATATACATCAAGTATATCTTGTAAAACCTGAAATGAAGATGAAACTTATGACACTTGGATTTAGGCCCCCCCCCCCACTCCTATTTTAAAGACTTATGCTATGACCATAAAACATTGTTGCTTATAAAATCATGAATGACCGTAAAGACAATTGTAGAAGTATAGTTGCTAAGTGACACAGCAGGCAACTAGAAATGAGAAAGTTTGAGTTAAAGTCCCACTTTGCCTCATATCTGTGTCCTTTGGCAAGATACTCGGTCCCTATTTCCCTTCTTCACCCAGGAAACGTTAAAGGGGTACCAGAAATTTCTCATTTATGGGAAAGTAACCTGCAATGGACTAGTATCCTGTCCAGGGGGAATGAAAGCTCTCAGTCCCTTGTGCTACAGAAACCAGGGATAAGCATAGGCCTGATGGGCCTTATAGGCTCGAGCAAGAATTTACTTTACTACATAGGCAATGAGAAATGGGGAGTGGGGCCTTACTTTGGCTTTATATACTAGACTTTCAATAAGTCTGTTCATATTTTTGAATAACAAGTTATGAACAAACAAATTCTTCTGATTCCTATCTCTCCCATTAACCAAATTCTTAAAGTGTCAAAATTTAAAATTGAGCCGTCACTACGTCATCTCTACATGATATCACACTTGAACACTTTGAAAATCTTTCACTTGAATGCAGAAGCCTGTTTCTATCAGAACTAAACCACAATCCTAGGGTTTGATTTATGTAGTTTCTGTCAAACTAAATCATGTAAAACTCCACAGCAATTCTGTTGGTGATTTGCTTCATGCTATGATGATGTTGAAGCTTTCTGTCTTGTGGCCATTTTTTTCCCTGCTCTGATGTAAATTAGAAACAAGCTAAGGTCAAGCTAAGGTCAAGTTCTATCATTTTGATAAGTTGTTTCAAAAGCCAATTTTTGCAAGACTACCTGTTAGGGACTTGCGGATCATTTTTCCAAACCTGCTGGTAGCAGATCTCAATTCACACCATGATTAAGTTGTCAGGGGTGAAGTTGGATACTTGTATGCAACATTTATGGAAATAAACAAACAATTAGACAGAACTATAGGAGGAAATTCCAGGATCATGTGGTTGGACTGAAAAGATCCTGGATGGCACATACTTATTCATACCAAAAGGAACTATTCATTTTAATGCAGAAAGATTTTTCCTTTTCATTGAGACAAAAAAAAAGAAAACCCTTTTCTGATCATGATATAATTTTAGTCTGAATCAGCTTAGATTTTTATCAAAGAATGTTCAATATTCTTACAATTTTCATGATACAGTATATTCAAATATCTCCTTCTTCATCTATATAGGAATGTTTTCTTTGTGAATTGATATGTGAACAAAAAAATGATTTCAGTAAAATCAATGGAAGAAATCACCATTATCTAGGTCATCTTCATACTTATCTAGGTCAATGGTGGTATCAACAATATTACTTTGCTCTTGGTTGTTTCTGATCATATGGCTGTTTTTTTAAACATTCAAAACAAACTCTTTAGTGTTTGGATTTGATTGCAAAACTGTTTTTATATAAGAAGAGAATGATAGAGAAAAGACAAGTGTTCCTTAATATCATTGGAATTGGAATAATTGAAATATTATTAACAGGATGAGGTCAAAATGTAATGAGGTCCAGGAAACTTATCCTCAAAAACTTCTTTTCCAAAGTAGAATAATTCATTTCAATTATGAATATTAATCTCTCTAGTGAAGGTATCTTGACTTCTTTTGCAATGTATGTTTTGATAATGCAGGATCAAACTTTCCCATAGAATTTAGATATGGATTTGCTAATTTGGGGACTATTTGATCATACTCAGATCTTTTCACAATCAAACACTTTCTTGTCAGGGTGTAAATTAATCTGAGAATAACTATCCAAATCTAATCCACCCTAGCTACTTTCTTGTCTCTTATATACCCCTTTCTCTCCCTCTCTCTCTCTCTCTCTCTCTCTCCCTCTTTCTCTCTTCCCCTGTCTCTGTGTCTATTTCTCTTTCTCTCTGTCTCTCTTATGGGTTGGAATATCATATGTATGGCTCATTGTTTGGACCAAGTTGCTGAATAATGGCTTAAAATTTGATAACATTTACCATAGTATCTTGGAGAGAAACAACCCTTGATAATGGAATGTAAGTATAATTCAAACCTCTTGCTTAACACCCCCCCCTCCTCTCTCTCCCCCTCTCTCTCTCTCCTTTTCTTTTTCTTTCTCTTTCTCCCATTCTCCCCCTCTCTGTCTTTCTCTTTCACTCTATTTCTCTTTCTCTTTCACACTTTTCTGGGTTGGAATATCATATGTATGGAGCATTGTTTGGACAAATGTAAGTTTGTTGCTGAATAATATAATGACTAAAATATTCTATACACTTACCATAGTATCTTTGAGAGAAACAACGCTTGATAATGGAATGTCAGTATAATTCCAACCTCTTGCTTTACAATCAAGGTACAGCTGAATGGAATTAAATTCTGTGTCTACATCTTTGAAGTGTAGCAAGAATTTAATGCTTCGTTTTTCTCTGTAAGTAGGGACTGGAAATACTAACTCTTCACTTTCACCATCATTGCTTAGAAGGTATAAAGCAACTGAAAGAGTACAAAAAAAAAAGCAAAGAAATTAAAAGGTGTAATGAAGATAACTAAGTTTCACATTCACTATCATTGCTTAGAAGCTTCAAAGCAACTGAAATAGTAAAAAAAACCATCAAAATATTAAAAAATATAATGAGGATAACATGAATTATGACTGTATGTATGTTTACCAGATGTTAAACAAGATAAATGGCTATGTAGTACAACTTGTTGTGGTTTTATGAAGTCTTTAAGAGCAAAGTGAGAGAATCTAATAAAAAGAAATTCTTTTACTCAGAACTATAAAACTCTTTTAGAGTATCATACAAAGGAACAACTGCATGACATGCTTGCATGCTGCAGGGAAGGTCTTAGGTTCAAATGTGGCCCAAGGTCCCATGTCAAGGAGATCATCACTTGGCATGTTGAAGATCCAGGGCCTTGTGTAGGTTGAAAGTGATCATTTTTTATACTTCTACCTTCAATCACGATGTAAATACTAGCTCACATATTTGAAAAAGCTGCCAGCTTCAAAGTAAATAAAATGGTTACAAGTCCGATAAGTTTCATTGTGTTTATCATGCAATATTTTGCCAAAGCGGCATCATCTTAAAAATATTGAATGATAAACACAATCAAACTTACGGACTTGTAAGCATTTTATTTACTAGCTTACATATAATGGGACATAATAAGAAAAATAATGATTTACCCTGAGAACCTAATTTGTACAAACACATCAGAACTTAAATATAGTAAAACATCAAATTCTGAAAATAAACTTTTAAGTAAAACAATATGCCCAATATGTTTTCACTCTGTGTGGTTCCGACCTTTTTTAAAAAGTTGTTTTTATGTTGTCGATTTCACACTCGTCTTCACTCTTGGGCCTTGGAGTTAATCATCAAAGTACCTGGCTAGACGTAATACTGACAGGCTTTAACCATCAACACTTTACTCAAATGCAGGTAAAGTTTACAGGTAGAGGTACAAAAAGGTCACATCAAAGTCAACCCTATCACAAGTCAATCAGACAAAATAAAACTTTTAAAACAACAGATTTCTGACACCTTCCCATTCTCCCGCAATCTCAATGGGCGTTTTCTGTCAGTTTAAACTTCCACAAAAAATAAAACAACACACTTGTGTTGTCTTGATAGAAGATTTCTCAGAAGATCCCATCAGAATGATTGTTGATTTTACAGCTAATATAGCTGTTCAATAGTATAGTATATTTTGAAAATTATTGAGGGCAGGGTGGTGTTAAAGCCCAATCAACCCCCTGGGCGCTACGTCAATGCCCCAAACTCTTCCCATCATAATTATTGGATGTGTTAGGACACACCTTTTTGAATCGATTTAAACCCTTTTTTTCTCAAATAAAAAGTGTGTCTGGAAGCAAATTTTAAAGATATGGATAAGTAATTGGTTTGAAAAAGGAGGTTAAATCAATTCAAATTGGTCCCTGATGACAACATAAACAAATGCAATATATTGAAGATTATGAGTGAAAATAGGATTCTGGTGCTTGAGTTCAGAAAAAATGAATATCTGTGGATACTGGGAACTGGGAAACTTTGGCAGTCCTGTTTTTTTAGCATTTCTAACTGTAACTTTAAGCATCAAAATGAAATCACACCCACTCACTCTGAGATGGAATTTTTGTCCATTGTATTTCTAATGTCGTGTCTCCACTTTGGTTCAAGGAAACAAGTATTTTGTCCGCATGGTTTGCTTTTGGAGGTTTAATTTTCCCAGCCAAAATGAAAGAGTTTTCCTTGAGAATAATAGCAGGCAAATCTGCAGCGGAAGCTGAAATCAAGAAAAAGACGAGAAAAAAAAGAAAGAAGGATGAAATTAAAGAGCAAAACATTGAAAGCTTTCATGTAAACATCTTGTATTTCCTACTCAATTTACAAATCAATGATAAACCAGGTAGATTAACCCTGACAGAAATTGGCACTTAAAAATATCAAATTATTTATAAATTTTTTTTTAGTTGAAATCCTTTTCTATTTAAAATCAATACCACGTTCTTTAAAATAGCTGCGGTTTGGTAGAAACCATGTGTTATGTGGATACATTGGGAAAAATATATATTTCCCTCCATAAAAAAGGTGCAAAAAAGCACTAAAGTTTACATGGGATCTGAGGATTTTATTTTATTATTTTCACCAGGTGTAGAAAGGTTACCCATACACTTTGAAATTCATCACAATTTTGATTTATTCTACAATCACATAAACATACTTGTACATCATTATTCTAGATGTCACATTACCATTTTCACATAAAAACTAGCTTACTTATTTATTTATTTATTTATTTATTTACTAACTTACTTACTTATTTATTTACCAACTTACTTACTTATACTTACTTACTAACTTATTTATTTACTTACTAACTTATTTATTTACTTATTTATTTACTTATTCATTTACTAAGTTACTTACTTACTTATTTACTTACTTACTTATTAGCTAGTACTTAGAACAATTATTTTAGTGAAATCTAGATCAATAAAAAAAGTGCATCTTGTACTCCAGATATCATAGTGTTTTGAGAAACAAAAGAAAAAAAATATGTCAACGGCATATAATTATTAATGCCGTCAGAAAAATCAATTCAAATTTGATCTTATGGGTAAACAAAAATGGCTACTTAATGGAAAATTAGGTCAAATTGAACTCTCTTGGTGCAGGAGGTAATATCCAAACCACAGATTGAGTGGTGTTTAAATGACTAAATCTGACACCATATTTCTACATAATGTATATTTTTCTAAGAGAAACTAAAGGAGTCAGTCCATTCATTTCTTATTACACCTTGACTTTTCAATTATTGATACAACAAATAAAGCGTGCTTGGCCTTCTGAAGAAAATAAACTCTGAATGCGTCTTGTGCTGGTCTGATAAACAGAGACATTTATCATGCTGGGTGATTTAAATGATTCTTTCCAGTCACTTTTATTTTTTTTATGTTTGCTCTGCATGAATGAGATGACTTATAACATATTTTATATATCAATCTTACATAGCAAAAAAACGTTGGCACATTGAAAACTGTCTCGGGAACACCTCTCTGATAAAAAAATCACCTCTAAATCAGTCTGATCTTGTCACAGAAACAACAATCTGATTAATACCCATGAAGAGTAGAGTGTCATTTTGGGTTAACCCCTCTAATGAGGTCACTTATCAAAGGGTGGTCACATCAAGTAAGGAGCCTCTGAATATAAAAAAACACCCATTTTTTTCAGTTATTTGATATCAAAAGAAAACATAAAAATATTGCAAGGATTATTTGGGGGGGCGATGGATGGAAATGTTTTTTTAATTATGTCAACAAGTTGTTTTGTCATAGATACAGTAACACTGTAAGGTGGGTTTGTTATTTTTCTAAGGGCTCAAAAGTCCCACACCATTTTAAGGACACAAGATAGCTACGTTTCTTTTTTGGAAAGGAATTTTTCAAATTTTTAGGTTATAGAGACGAGATTTTGATTTATGAAAATTATGAGGTTACAGAGACAAATAAAATATACAATCTTGATGCTTATAATTCATCATCAGCATTTTCGCGTCCATACAATAAATGTTAATTTTAATGTAACTGTTTTTCGCATATCGTTTTTATTAACCTATTTTTTTCTTAAATATCATAATCTTACACATTTAGAAAAAATAGTGGTGTTTTGTGGTGAACTTTAATCACCACTA
>JAVSBT010222083.1:0-13154 GCA_033118115.1 Pharyngocirrus eroticus | reverse complement strand
ATTGCTATACTCATTGCATTATTAATAATGGTTCGAAGAAGGTTTGTAACTTTACTATTTTAGGTCAATATCAGATTATGTTTGTCAATAGATTATTCAAAAAAGACAATTTTTGTAATTGTTCGACATCTCCAAACTTCGTAATTTAAACATTAGCATATCGAAAAGGTATTTATTGTTCATCCATTTTTAGAAAATCAAAATCAAAATCTAAATCTCAAAGCAAAAAAAGTAATTCAGTTTCAGGAATCCAAACTATGAAAAACAAATTGATGTTATCAGAGCTAGAGGCTACTCATATAGTATGCAAATCATGGAAACAATATCTATTAGCCAAGTTGATCTTACCAGGGTCAAAACTATGAAAAATTAATTGATGTTATCAGAGAGCTAAGAGCTACTCCTATAGTAAATGGGGCCAAAATCAAATAGTGAGGGTGATCGTACCAGGGTCCGAAGCTATTCTTGTGGTTCTGAGATGAAGCCAAAAACAGCTAGCAGGGTTAAACGATAACACTCTATTTGCTGTATCTGAATCAGGAGGACAGTCTCCAGGTGGAATAGAACAAGAGGGGGGGGGGGGGGTTTGAATTTAAATGAGAATCCGTTAAGTTCTGTTCATGCATGCTAGGCATACAAACTCTAGCCTTGACCACTCCCAAAATGGAGATTGCTCAACATTCAATGAAAATGCTATATAATCAGACTTGTATGTTGTAAAACTTATGAATAAGCTCACAAATATCTGTTTTTGGTAAACCAGTCTGTGATTAAACAAGGGGGATGTAGATCACCAAAATAGTTGCTAAGAAACTCATGTTAATAAGACCCATAAACCGCTCTGGTTCGAGAACTCAGCACTACTCTAGGCACCTCGTATGCTTCCAAATATAAGTATTTAGCGAATGTGTATTTTCGGAAGCCTACGAGGTTCCTTAAGTAGTGCCGAGGTCTCAAACGATTTCCTGAGCGGTTTATGGGTCTAATACCTTAATGCTATTATATAATCTGTTTCTTGATGTATTGATTTATGGAGAACAAATATGCAGTACCCAGAATCATCCATTGAATTTTGAATTGCCTACTGTAACTGTCTTTTGTCAAAATATAAAACCTTTTTAATATTGAATGTTTACATTAGGTAATGCTTAAAACGGTCTCTTTTTAGATGTTTCTTTTTCAATAATATTATTGCATAAGTATATGACCCTTAGAACATTATCTCTCAATTCAGAATATATCCAAATATCCAAACTAGAGAAGGCCATTGTATTGAGATTTCTTTAAGTAGAGTGGCTATCCTTTAATTGTATTCAATGCTGTGGCCTTTTCCTCATTCTAAAAATAAATTTGCACATTCCTTACATATGTAATTGTTCGGAGTAATCAACATATTTCCTCGAACATATCTATCAGTATACAATAACAATGCATGCGCATAACTAATTCAGGCTTTGAACTTTCCCAATGACCAAATGGATACAATCATGTAGAAAAATAAATGACGTAAATCAATGTATTGTAAATTATAAAGTCTAATTTGTAAATGTTGGGGATTTCTACATAACAATGATACAAAGAAGGAAGTTTAAAAGTTGTTTTGACAGTACAAAGTATACCAGCTTAATAAAAATAAGACTTAAAATCAACCATGTTTTTTACATTTTCTTAATTAAGTAATAAACAATCTTATTGTTTTGTTGATTTTATCTCTGCAAATCTTTGAAATTGATATGTTTTTTACTATCTTGATGATCATACTTATACGATGGGTAAAAGATTATTATTCTACCTTTAATGAGACAATGTCTAAGCTAACCTAAAACACATATTTCGATTTTCTTTTTAAACAAACTTGAAATGTTATATTTTAGCTTGATGATTCATTTACAGGTCCAGACAAATAACTTCAAGAAAGAAGGTGGACCCGCCCACAATACAACACATTGGAAATTATAACATTGACCAAAGGCAAAGCAATGACCAACCAGAACCAAACTATGAAAACACTGATCACCCACAAGTCCTGGAACCAAATGCTCCGGACACTTATGTTACAGTCCCTAATGGAACCGATTATGAAACACTGCCTGACATGGTAAATCAAGGGACAAATTATGAGAGGTTATATCAGGGCAATTACATTGACATGACCAGGGGTCAAAGTGAATACATTGAAATTACTGAGGGTCAAGGTGAATACATTGAAATTACAGAGGGTCAAGGTGAATACATTGAAATTACAGAGGGTCAAGGTGAATACATTGAAATTACTGAGGGTCAAGGTGAATACATTGAAATTACTGAAGGTCAAAGTGAAAACCTTGTCATTACTGAGGGTCAAAGTGAATACCTTGACATTACTGAGGGTCAAAGTGAATACCTTGACATTACTGAGGGTCAAGATCTAGGTCAGTATTCATATGCAGCGGCCAGGGTACATGGATTAAATGATTCCAAGGATCCTGGCTACGTGAACACGGACCATCAGGTAGCAAATGACGCACAGTATGAAACAGTGGGATCCACAGCCCCACAGATCAATGCTTGTGAGGATCTAAAACCTACTATGTATGTGAATAGTAAGACTTGACATTGATGCTAGAGGTCCAGTATGGCATGTTTAAAAGTGTCATTAGACTTCGAACTACAAGCGACACCTTTAATAACATGACTTTTTGTAGTATCTAGTCATGTGCATACATATCTCTATTAGAAATACTTAGACAACGTGTTTAAAACCTATCATTAAACCTTTACCAGGAGGTGACACCCATAAATGACTGTCTGTAAGTATAGGTATTAATGTCATAACAGGAATACATGTATACAAACAAAAGTCTCAGATATACTACAATCTCCTCGACTAGAGAGGAGTCTTATAAAACTTGTTTTGATTTAGTCTAGAACCAAATGATAAGGATTGAAATTAGGTATAATGTTTGTTCCTGTATATGTGTCAGTAATAAATCAAAACACAAAAAAATACACATATCATATTGTTATCTTTTTGAGGTTTAAATCAGCTTCATCATGATTCTTTCTTCTAAAATATACATCTATCTACACCATATTATTATAAAAGTGTAGTCTTTTATCTATTCCTTTGATTTTGATTATTTTCAATATTTAATGTGGTATTTTCGAGATGTTGGTATGGTACAATGTAAGTATGTGTAGAATACTTACATTGTTTTTCCACAATGATTTGGTCTAATTGGTGAATACTCAATACTATACATTGCAGCCGGTCATCATAGCTGTTACATGCAACAACTAAACAAGCATTCAACAGAATATGTAATTTTCTTCATGTTCAATGATGATAATTATTATTTTAATATTTCATAATTTGGTAGAATTTAATTTGAAAAATTAAACAAAACTGATGATTTTTCTATGATGCCAATATGCTGTGCTATTTCGTATTACAACAGATTTAAATAGGTGGAAGTAAAAGAAAATGTTTTAAACAAAAATAGATAGTTTTTTATCTAATTATTTATATTGTGATTAAGAAATAAACCATAACACTATAATACTGTCTATCTTTACATTCAGTCTTTTTCTGTATTCAAAGTAACCCCTTTCATTGTGACTGTTAAAGGCACACTAATCATGACCTCAGAGTGGAAAGTTTATGTCTCACCATATCCTTGTTTAATATTAACCTCATAATGATATAGTAGCAGTCTTTCTATCTCTGTACATGTATTAGGTTGTACATTAGCGTTGTGCTTTTACCATGTCAAAAAAACCAGGAAGATACAATATCAAAACTAGAAATATCGCTCATGCTTAGGTTGAGAAAGGCTAGGCAGATATTGTTATCTCCTTATAGCGAAAGTCTGATATAGAATGATTCGCTTAGGATCCCTTTACATTTGGACTGGATTGTTACGTAAGCATTTAATTCTAATACTACAGTATAATTGAAGATTTTTATCTTTTGCCAAACAGGAGGGTAATCAATACAAATGTGCTTGCCTACACTCTTTTGATTGATTTTTTTACATGAAAAATACATTATGATCATAAAGATAATGACAAAGCATCGTCCTAGAGATGGGTACCATGATATTCTTTAAAAATAAGCTACGTTTGACTTGCATCCGGTCAGGGGAAGGGGGGTGGGGGGGGGGGGTAAAATCTCTCAATCACTCCCAATCTCGTCAGAATATTATAAATATATCACTACTTTCTTTTCAAAAATAACAAATCAGTCATTCTAATAGCCTAATGGGGGACATTTTCGTTACGCTTAGGATAAATTTGAAACTTTTATTGACAATTTGCTTTTTTAAGTTAATTTCATTTAAATTACTTCTTTGATTACGTCTTTCTTATCTATTATTGTAGTTTATGTCATTATGACACAGGTACACAAGTGTGAAGTACAGGAAGCTAAGGTGTGTTTTAATGGCCAAGGGATTAATCTGCATCTTATTTGTAATCACGGAGAAGTGATTTTAATACAAAAGTCTGTCTTAGGACTCAGTAGTCATTGGGTCAATGGTTTTCAGAATTGTTCTGTTTCACCAACTGATTGTACTGTACACACAAATATATCAGTCTTAAATGAGTGTCAACATAAAAACAACTGTACTGTAAGTGTCTTGCAGAAATGGTGTGGACATACAGATAAACACACAAACTATGTTCTGATCCAGTATGTATGTGACAGAGAAACACCAGGTATGATTTACTATAATTTACATTTCATTATTTCTTTTTGAAAACATGTTGTACACCTATTATCCAAAACTTAATGTAGGTGCACTCTTAAAAAGTATAGTTATAATCTGTGGTATTTGTAATATTTAGTGGTAAAACAGAGTCAACACCAGATTGAGTGGTACCAAAATATCACCATTCGGTGTTGTTATTTTACTAAATACTATTACTATTAGGGAAATATAGAAACTCCAATACGTGATGTATAGGCACCAGTAAATTTAGAGCCTTCTTCCTTTTCTACATTTTATAAAAAGTCACTAAAACATCTGATAAATATTCCGTAAAAATCATATTTTCAGTTGATGCAACAACAACAACAACAACAACAGCAACAGCAGCGACCACTGCTGGTTATACGATTGGCGGTGCTGTGTTGATATTAATACTAGTGTTTATCATCGTCATAGTAGTCAGGTGAGGACTGTTTTGCTTATAAATCAGTACAAGCCATACCTGACATATTATTCAGGTATTTAGAATGACAATTTGTATAGAGTTTAAAACCATTCCCCTTTTAGATCTTGCTGTAATGACTAGGTCCATTCTATTTTAATTCAGGAAAAGGAGATCTGCCCACAAAGACACAGAACACAAAGACAGTGAGAATCATAACTATGAAGATATTACCAATGATTTCAACAAATCTACAAAACAACAAACTGAAAATACCAACAATCATAATTATGTAAAACAAAAAGACGATGATGCAATGCCAACTACAGCCGCAACTAAAAATGGACATGTGTACAATGACAGTGACGGAACTACACATGCTGTAGTACAAAAACCTCCAAAAACACTAAGGACATCTAGTGATAAAACAATGAAACAAGAAGAAAGTGATTATGACTATGCAGTATCATCTAGACTTGAGGAGGTTAATCAAGATCAAACCAATCAGAGCAAAGGAACTAATCAACAAGAGAATGAATATGATTATGCAGAGATTGAGAACAGACTTGAAACAAAAGATAATGATACCAAAGGCGCCTCTACCTCACAGACTAGTTATGAAGTTGTCAAAGGATTTCCTGGTGAGGATTCAAAACTTACAGACAACGCCATCTATGCTGGATCTGAATCAAGCGGTGATGTACTAGAAATGGAACAAGAGGGTGATTATTCAGTTCTCACTGACAATGCAATTTATTCTGGTGACAGTGATTTAGACAATGGAAATCAAGGACAATCAGATAATACAATGCAAAATCAAGGAGAGGAAACCACATTTGAAAACGATGCTTTGTATTCTAAATGATACCAATTATATGGAACCAGGTGTTATTATTCTAGAGAAAAGCATCCTTTTATTCAATTTTCTATTATCTCCTCTATAATATTGTAACATAGTTTTAATTTGTTTTCACTCAAAAACAAATATAACTTTAAAAAAAACTTCGCTTCCTCTCTTAGAAGTGTTATTAACTACATGTGTAATGTAACTGAGAATCATGAGCGCCACCTACATTGTCAACACTAGAATACTTATCCAAGAGGAAAACAACTAGTTTATATTTATTCCATTTCAAATTTTCTTGCTACCAAAGATGATTCAGAATGTATAAAAAAAAAGACCAGGATGCTATTGTTAAACTACCTTGTCTGATAATTCACACTTTGCATAATCAGACATACATGTATTTCATTAGTAAAACAAGAACTCCAAAAAACATGTTTGCTTTACTTTAAGGTTTGACATTATTGCATTACATTCTGAACAATAGATGATTATTTTATTTTTTAAGATTTTCGTAGCAATAAGCAGATAATGTATGATTAATTTCTATAACCAGAAGATGTTGTAACTATGTAATCTTCACAAAATAATTCATTGGACTGTATGGTGATTTATCTGAGGTAATCATATTTCTTTGACTTTCTTTGAATTGTGGACATTCATACTCAGAATTATTCTGTACACTGTGAATAGTTATACTTGACCCCCTTTTAACCCAAACACCATATGTTTAATACCAATGACCATAGCATGTTCTGATTTGTTATACGTGTATTGATTATGTGTTAGGCTTATTGAATAAACCAATGCAATCTTAAACCAAAAGTTATAACTTCCGTGTGTGTGTTAAGACATTTTGGTATGTTTTGACAAAACACACTTTGATCCAATCCTAACAGACTGTTACTATTTTATGTAGGAATAGGTAGAAATAATCATTGAGGGAAATAAATGCGTGTCTTGTGGTTTGGGGCTTTTTGTGTTATAATCTATTAAGTCCGGTTTCAAGGAACTCTAGCAACATTTGACAATCGTTTAGCAGACCAATACACCTTTGAATGGCTCTGAATACCACATTGTGTTGATTCAGTCAGTCAGTAGCAGTCTTTCAATCCAAAATTATTTGGAACCTTTTTTAACTTATATCATATTCAATTTCAATTTAAGCTAAAATGTTTTCTCAGTTGATTTAATACAAATGAAGTAAAAAAACATTTCTGTGACCCCCCGGGGGTGAGGGTATGTGGCAATAAGTTTATGTTTTCATTTTTTTCCCTGTTTTTTTATTTGTTTGATAAAATTCAAATAAATTTTAGTGACACCCAACTGTGGCTATATAAATATGTCCTAAAGACAACAATTTATACTCTTATACTTATAGCATCACTTTTATAGAAAATGATTGTTTGGGACATATGTTCGTGCATATCAAAAAAAGCATATCAAAATTAGACCCTAAATGTTAAGTCAAGAACAATCATAAATTACACCCTTTATTATGATATCCTCTTGTTTATTTCATCAAACTAAGACATGATTTCCCAATAAAAGATAGTATAAAACAACTCTTTTCAATTTAATGGAAAATGTACACAATACGTATTTGCACTCAATGCCCTGTGTGGGCCAGTCTTCTATATCTCATAAAAGTTTAAAAAATATCGTGTTGTGAATAAACAGACAGGTTAGAGCGAAAGTTACCTGAGTCGTCTTCTGAGGTTTTATCATAATGCTGACATTTTTGAACATTTTAACCATTTAGATGGACCATTCCTAAAAACTGTAAATTCAGAATACACAAAAAGTGAAATCAAAGATGCTAGAGTAGGGATGATTTTATTGTTTTGAGGAGACTGTAACTTATATGCACCTTGGTTCCTTACAATTCAATGACTTAGGCAACTGCACTTAAAGCCATAATAACATTATAATATCTAGATTGAAAAGTGAGCCTTGACTTTGTGGATAGGATGGCCCTCTTTTTTATTTGCAAAAAATGACTTAGGCTTTATGTCCCGTACATTTCAAAGCATGACACTTCTTTCATTGTACCGTTTACCTTTCACCTATGCCATAACCTATAGGGTTAAGGTTAACAGTACTGTACACATGACTGTACAGGAATATACAGTTTAAACTGTGATTCACACTCATTCATTCGCACCCATGCGTTGCATTCGTTGTAATAAACATCAAACAGGAAGAAAAATCATAAATACTTTAATATCACTCACTGCAATGTTGTCGATGTATATTATGCATAAGCCCTTCCTCGTTGCAAGTGGTTTCCTGAAAGTGTCCAGTCATTTTTCAAAATGATTTCATTAAGATACCTCTCTAAGTTCACTGGATTGTTCAGTAAGTAGTTACATTATATAGTATAGTATAAATACACTATTTGATAGACATACCTAGTTTGTGAATATTTGCCCAATCTTACATATACATGGGATGTCAATAACTAACAATTATAATAATACTTGATTAAGTTTTTTTACAGCTCCATTAACCAATGAAAATTGCTACACAACATGAGTGGATGATGATATTATCGTTTTTGATTTGCAAACATTTGTCTTTTTATCTAACATTAACAAACTAATGTTAACTTACTATGCATGCATACAATTACAAACATGTTGAATAAGTGACTTGCTCTTATTCTTTGTATAGTGTGTGTCTTTTTGGAACAAGTTGAGAGTCATGTGAAGACAGCCAAGGTGTGCCATAATGGAGGAGGTATAAATCTTCCTCTTAGCTGTAACCATGGAGAAGTAATTTCAATCCAGAAGTCTGTCCTAGGAGTCAGTACTCATTACGTCGAAAGTTCCCTTTCTTGTCCTGATTTACCAATTGATTGTACTGTACACACAGATCTATCCGTAAATGAATGTCAACATGAAAACAACTGTACTGTGAAAGGGGACTGGTTTAATGTGTGTAAAGGTGACACCACAAACTATGTGATGATCCAGTATGTATGTGTCAGAGAAGAACCAGGTATGATTTTAATACTATAAATTGCATTTTTTTGAAAACAAGTTGTCGTACCCCTGGATCGAAATCTTGATGTAAGTGAAGTGTTGGAAATGGTAGTAATGTTTTTTGTTTTTGTTTGTTATATTACGTGGTTAAATTAAACGAAGTACATGTGATACCAGATTAAACGGTGTTGTTATTTTATCAAAACATTTAGGAAAAAATAGCAACTCTAATGATCGATGTATAGGTACCTATTAATCTAGTGTGGACTCCTTTTACGATTAAATATACCAAATAACACAACACATTAATATATTTTATAAGAATGTGGTTGCTGGAATTATAATCCAAACAACACATTATTGCTATGTTAATCCATTGGTGTAATTGTATTTCCATTTTACATATGGCTATCTTAGCTGGAATCAAGACTATGAACCTTAATACTGTAATGAATACAGATAAATAATTTCACCTGTCACTATTACCATTTGAAATATTCTGACTGTTAATATCTTTCATTCCACGCACTATTGTTTTTATTAACTTTTGTCGATTGGAAAGAATCATGCACTCAAAATATGTTACTATCTCTGTCAAAAAACTATGTTTTATTTCTTGATTTTAGTTGAGATTTCTTTTAATGGTGAAAATAATAGAAAGAATGTTATTAGATGTGAAGTTCGAGAAGTCATGAGAGTCTACAATGCCATCAAGTTTGATCCAATGTACAACAACAAAGAAGATGTCTGTTCCTTCCCAGAGGGTGGGACAAGTGAAGCTTTGTATCACTTATCAATATGTCAGGGAAGACAAGGCTGTAGTTTTAACAGGGATGAAACAGGGGCTTACTGCTTAAAGATGACGTACACGTGTGTCAAAGGTAAATAACGTTTTAGCTAGGACTAAAACTTGACAATACAATTAGATAAAGAAAAAGATAAACTGTATTGACCCAAAGACATGAGAAATTGGTTGAGACAAAACATACTAAATGCTCGAGGTACATAATTATATAGGTTTAAAAACATAAATAGTGACAGTAACATTATTTTCTAAAAATACAGGCATGGCAAGTATAGCAAGTTTTAAAAATGCAATTATGACAGGTTTTTAAAATACAAATATTACAGGTTTTAAAAATTCAAGACTTCATTAAAAAAGAAATTCTAGATATTTCATAAAAAAATCTTTGAATCATCCATTGAATATTCCTTTCAAATTATATTTTCAGTAGATTCTATGATAGATACATGCAGTGCATCTGAAGGAGATAGAGGATTTGGTTACATAAAAACGCAAGATTCTTTTGAGACTACTGCACCAGTAGATCAATCATGTACATGTAGACTTACTGCAACAGCTAATACAATGATACACTTGGAAGTGGTGTTCTTTAAGAGGACTAGATATGGAACAGATGAAACTTTACAAATAGGGAATTGGACAGCTAACAAAGATATAATGTACAACATCCCACTCAATGTGAGTAAAGAAACACTTATCACTTTCACACAGAAAAATAGTGGCACTGCTGTCATAGGTGGATTAGCATGGGTCTACTTTTCAAGTAAGTGTTATTGTAAACTAAACGTTCCTTAAAGGTCTTGTTCCAGTCATTGTCGTTATACCAGCAAGAATATCATATCTTTAAACCCTAAGATGCTCATTACTTGTCATTTTTAAAAGAAGAAAAGATTAGGCATTGTGTGAATGAGATTCACACAATATTTTTGTAGAGTTGTGAATCTACTTATTTGTTAATATTGCTGTACCTGTTCGTTTTCCAACCATTTGTACTTAGGTTCACAACCCATAAAAGTTAAATGCAGCGTAAGGATTCCGACAACAATTTCTACTGTACCATTAGCAGAAACATCAAATACCCCTACCACGATCCCTACTCCCACCACCCCTACCACCAGTATCCCAACCATCACCACCACCACCACAACAACCAGAAACACGGCAACACCAAGATTGATATGGACAAGTGAGACTACAGATACAGAACTGGTGATGACTGATAAATCTTCTTCCATGAGACCAACATCTGATGAGATAGAATTGACCGAAGGATCATCTTCTATTACAACCCCCACAAATTTAGGTTCGAAACCGAGTGCAAGTAACACTACAGAAGTCACAAAAAGAGACCAACTTAAGGATGAAAATACAGTTCTAGGTAAACCAAAATAAAATGTCATATAGTACAACAACAAATACTTAATTATACAGAACTCTTGTCTGAAGATGTAAAACTTTATTACATCAGCAATCTATCATGATATTAGTATTGATACCTAAGATTTAGGATAATTAGATCTATATCATCTTGTATATTTTGTTTTGTTGTACCAAAATGTTTTTTTATGAAACATTCTCCTGATTCTTAGCTATGAGGATCCTTATAAAAGTTCTTGTTGTTACATTCCAGTTGCTGGTATAGCTGTTGGTGTTGTGTTGTTCTTATTGATATTAGCTGTTATCATTGTAATTACACTCTTAAGGTAAGATTTATGATGCACAAAACTTAACCAATCTTTGTTCTCAAACATTAAAATTGTAAAAATCACTAACCCGTACACCTTTTAAAATTATTTTTAGATCTTATTCAATAAGAGATTTGTTAAAAGAAATGTAATATTTTCTTATTTTTTAATGATTTATTTTTATTCTACTATGTTTATCAACAAAAACATATTTTGAGATTTTTATATCAAGATATCCTAATTATGTAATGCTATAAATACCACCTAAGAAAATACATATGTAGTTCATAGATCAGAACTCTTATAACTCTTGTAACAAATTCTTTCTTTTATTCAATTTGGATGGTATTTTATTTATTTATTTCAGAAAAAGGAAATCTTCTCATAAAGATGATCATGAGTTTGGTGATGATCATCAAAACTATCAAGAAATTTCTCATAATTCCAAAAAAACACAAAGACAAACTACAAATCTCGACAATCCTAATTATGAGAGACAAAAAGATGATGAAATCATACCAATAAATGTAAAATCTACAGGAAATGGAAATCAGGAAAGTAATAATGCAACATACGCTGTAGTACAGAAACCCACACGACCACCAGGGACATCTAGTAGTAAAGAAATGAATAAAAAAGAAGAGGTTGAGTATGAGTACATTGTACCTCCTAAACTTGAAAGTGTTTCAGGAGAAAACACGAATAAAAGTGATCATGATGTTGGAACACAAAATCAAGAAGAAAATGAGTATGATTATGCAGAAATTAAAAACCGTCTTGAGGAAAGGGGAACTGATGACAATGGTGCTTCAGCATCGGGCACTAATTATGAAATCTTCAAAGGATTTCCTGGACAGTCACATGATGAAAGCCAACCAATCAACACTGAGTCTCAAAGTCACATGCCTGATGATGTCAGAAGAAGTCATCTAAGTGACAACTATTCCACTCTCACAGACAACGCTATCTATGCTGGATCTGAATCAGGCGGGGATTCACCAGAATTAGCGCAAGTAGAGGGTGATTATTCAGTTCTCACTGACAATGCTATTTATTCTGGTGACGGTGATTTAGACAACGGAAATCAAGGACAGTCAGATGATACAATGCAAAACCAAGGTGAAGACTCCACATTTGAAAACAATGCTTTATATTCTGATTGATTTCAGAGAAACAATTACATTGTTATAATTCTGTGTATCGGTATGGTGATATAAGTTAGCATTTTGAGGAAAGACATGTTTTAACAATTTTTCTTTTTCAAATTCAAACCAACTCCTACAATCAAACATTGACAATGACTGAATTTAGGGCATGTGCATAGCTTTGCATGAGTAATTCTTATGTCTATATTTCTTTGTAAACAATTCCATAGATGCTTAAATTAGGTAGAAATATATAAACCAATATTGTCTGGTTTATAAAAATATTAAAAATAAACCTTAAGATAAAAAAAATGTTAAATATCGTTCGTCTAGAGCAAAAGTTTCCTAACTACACCTTCTGAATTTTTTTAGTTAGATATGGAAAAATGTGTAATAGCATATTCTCAGTATTTCGATAGTTGGTGGAGCCACAGTTAAACCTTGAACGTACTAAGTCACATGTTTTGGGAATCAGCCAATCTCGTACTCATTTTGGAGAGGAGAAAAAAGATAAATCGATCTCCACAAAGTCAGGGCCTAGACTCCAATCGTTTAGTATAT
>JAVSBT010221972.1:0-13154 GCA_033118115.1 Pharyngocirrus eroticus | reverse complement strand
CCCCCCCCCCCCCACCCCCCCCCCCACCCCCCAAAAAAAAAAAAAAAGTAGATAGAGATTGAAATAAACAAAGAAAAATCAATGCTTTAGTTTTTCATGATAAGCAATTGAAGAATGCTTTGTTTTGGGTGCCATAATCACCTTATAGTACAAGTGTACGGGAAAGACTCGTCGTGAGCCACTCGTAACCCATGTGGTAATGGGAGAAAGACTTCCAGATTTGACCCTTATATGTAGGACTGTAATTATGTTTGAGATTATTTTTAAGGTATTCCGGGCACTTATAGATACATTTTGTGTACACAGGGAGTTGTTTACAATATTGAGGAGACCTAGCTGAAGAAATTCTTGCTTTTTGTGTTTTGGGAAAACTATACTATTGTCTAAAAATATTCATTTTGTGTTGTATTGGATATCATTTAACAAGTTGTTCAGACTACAGTGCCTACTTGCAGCTTGGAATGTTTAAAAAATCAAAGTATTAATTGGAATTGATTTACAAATCTTTATTTTATCAGAATGTTAATCAAATAAAATGTTCATCATCCATGATATCAGTGATTACTGATTTATGCACTCTATTAGTATTTAGTGATAACCATTCTAGACAGGCTAGTGCATATACAAATATGTGTTTTGAAAAACAACCAAGAAAAATGTTATGGGAAAATAGCTTTAGTGCCAAAATCACTTATACTTTTGGGTTTTACTTTACTTTATTGGATTTCCTGTAATTTTGTTTGTTTTAGAGACAGTTTTAATGAACAAAAGAACATAATGAAGAAATAAAATATTTCCATTTTATCTGGGTTTGTAAAAAAAAATATTGAGGTTTGAAACATTGAACTTCTGATTACATTTAATCAAATTTTACTCTTCTTACACAACAACCAATAAAAGTCAGCTAATACAATTTATTCATGTATCATTTTGTAAAAAATAAAGTATGATAACAACATAATTATGTAACATTTATTACTATTGTTTAGAGCAGAAATGTAAAATATTGTTGTAATAAATACTGATAATGTGAATGAGAATTGTTTGCAGTGTGTTCTATTAAAGTGAAAAGGGCCATGCATTCCATCAAAATCATCATTTCATTTTTTTCCAACAGTATCATACAATTGAGCTGTAAGTGTTCTAGAGCAATGATAGAAGCTCCTCAACCCTAGGAGGACAGTGTGAATGCTACCCAGATATCAACATGTATAAATGATGATCTTAATGTTGAATTGTTTTTTTGAGATATCTTTTATAGCTGATATTTTCATTTTATGTTTTCTTCTAGCAACTTTATTTATTTTTGTGTTATTTATTGTAGGAGAAGCAGAAATTAAAAGCAAAGCATGGACCCAATCCGTTTAAGGACGATGAAGCTATCTTAAGAAAATCACAGGAAGTTCACAGGCAATGGATTCTGTTAGGAGACATGCCAAGAAAAATAGAGGACGGGAAAACCTACCCTCTCGGTTACCAGGCTTACAAAGATAAACAAGCAAAAGATGCTAAGAAAAAGGCTGAAACTACCCCACCCAAAAAGAAGGCTGTCTATGATCCTTCTGCAGAAGGTTGTAGTGTTGACTGTCAGTGTATGATTGATTTACATGATAAAGAAAAGATCGAGAAAACCACATGTGGAATTCTGCTACATAGAAACCCGAGAGCAGCGAAAGTATGTCTTAAAGGCAGTGCAAAAGCAATGTATGGTAGCAGTGTCGATAAACCACGGGACAGAAGTTCACAGATAGGGAAACTCATCCAGAGGTCAAGGTCAAAGTCATTAGAAAAGGATCAAAGATCAAGGTCATTATCACCAGCAGAAGCAAAAAAAGAAGCCAGATCAAGCTCACTGAAAAGTAGATCAGGATCTCCCGCCACAAGAGCCTTATCTCCATTGTTCAAACCAAATTCTCCAAAAAGTAAGTCTGCTACACCCAAGTCCAAATCACCAAGAGAGACTAAAACATCACCAAAAAACAAAAAAAGATCGCCATCACCAAAGAAATCTGTAGACTATGAATCTAACCTTGTGTACAAAATTGATACCAGCACTTTTGTGAAAAACTCCAGGCCAAGAAGCCCTTCTGTTTGTGAGAGAGCCACTGCCGACAAGCCACTGCTAGATGAGAATCCAGCCGAGGAAACTTGCGCCTCACCTGTCAAGTTTACTGCCATTGAAAACCGTCCAGTGAATAGAATGTGTACTGTTCTCAAAGAATCGTCAGTTGATGATATGGATTTCACATTGAGTAAAAGGGTCCCTGAAATAGCTGCAGCAAATGATACAGGATCATCGACCATTGAAGGGAGTGGGACTGCTCTGCATTTGAACAGCAACAAGGCTGGCCATGAAGGAAATGGGATCCCAGTATCCAAAACCTTTGTAGACAGTGGGGCAGACCTAGCAGGAACCAGTGTTGATCAGAGTGAAGCCACCAACACAAATGTTATGGGCCCTCTTGATGGGGTAGAACCCAAGTACCCATTAGGCAGGAGAGGCTCACCATCAAGAATACCTAGGAGTAGCAGCATGTCACCCCATCGACTAACCTGTCGACAAGAAGTGGAAAAAATGTTTGAATCAAAAAAAGGTAAACGATAGCCTTTCATAGTCAGACATACAGACTTTTGGAACACCCGATGAGGGTTAAAATCAAAAATACCAAAATAAAATCAATGGCTTAATTAAGAACATAATTTTATTATTATGTTGACATCAGGACATAATATATCAAAGTGCCTTGAAGAAAACCCAATAATGGCAAAAATGTAAAGTTCAACAAAATTGAAAATAATTTTTTCTGCAGATTGATAAAAATAATCTGTCTATAATTCATTCAGGAATAAATGATTAAGACTACCAAGATGTCAGTGATTGGTGTAGGCATCTATTGGGCAGACTAAACTGCATGCATTAACTCCTGTTCTCTTAGTGTTATATCTGGTTCTGTAGAATTCTTTCAACTCCCTTATCAAGCCCAGTGGAGAAAAAAATCTAAATTAAATCTGGTATGCAATGAAATACACAAACAACAGTCTCATTATATCAATGTGAATGGATGATAGTAGTTGGTCACCTGTACATAGATATGGCAAGTACATGTAGTTTGAGGGTGAAAAATCATGTTCTATATCTCAAGTGGAAAATGTACATTTTGCTGTTATATCAAGATATATGAGTAGATTTGCCAATTTTTATTATTTTTGTTACTGTATAACTTGCCAGTAAAACTGTATGGAACCTATCGGCATACAAAGTATTCAGTATTCATCAGACAATGACCAACAAGTTTCCCATCTACTTAATAAAAGACAACTTTCCCTCAGGACAATAATTTTTTTATCTTGCATCTGGCAGAAAAGTATACACTTTCATCATGTGAAAATATTTTCAAAATATGTCAGAGTACCTCTATTGTGTAGTACACATATTCTTTAAAAAAATGGGTTGTATCAAAATAAAAAATACTGGTATAAAATTTTAAAGGGTATATTAAAATGGTAGCTCAAGGAAAGTCTTTATCATTTAATTTTAGTGCCAACATGTGTTTTGAATGTTATATAATATATATTCGTGCCAAAATAGCAAAATGAAATAAATAAACTCTATTTAAAGCGCTTATTTATGTATTCTATTTTTGAGGCATAGTGTAGGTACAAACTGAAAAATGATATCATTTAAATGTTAATATCAGGATGCTCAATCCATTTCTGCCTATCCATATCCTTAAACTGTAAGTACACATTCATGTGCAGGTGAAATTGTGTGATTTGTACTTGGGTATTACTGGTAATAATTTTTGTATACCTCAGATTCTCTTGATATCAAAATGAAAATATCTGGTACACCATGAGCACGTTTTAAGTCTTCATTCTAATATCTATATATCTTAAAGTATATGAAAAAAGTACAGTAATCCTATATTAGGGTATATGTTAACAATGTTTTGACATGAAAATACTTTGCTTGTGTATTAAAATTTTGCTGAAATCAAAATGTGCCATTTCTAAAAGAAAAGTCACTGCATTAATCAATGTTTCAGGCAAGCGAGCAGTTACTTAGTGTCAAATTGATTTAAATATGATAATTTAAGGTGCTTAACAAAGGAAGGATTCCAACAAATTACCTTTCTGTGATAGAAAAATATATGCAGTCAAACATTATTAGCACCAAGTAATGGCTGAATAAATGGTTGTTACAAGACTTTGTAGAATTTTGTAATATGTCTATACAGTTGCTTGTTATATTCAAATGGAAAAAAACTATTTATAGAATGCATATTTATGTAAGTTAAGAAAATTGTAAATCAAAACATGTATACTATGGTCAAGATTTTTTTTCTCGTTTACTCAATAAAAAAATCAAGTGCAACTTAAAAAGACTTGTGTTTTTTCTTGTTAAGATTTGATGTGTTTTATTTATTAAATATCTTTGGCAGATTGCTACTAATTTAACTCGCCTTATTTTTCATCCAATGAATGAACTACATATATACAAAACCACACTTTTCAACTATATTTTAATAAGGAAGTCGTCCAAAAGGCTGTCTGCGTTTAAGAGAACACACAAACAGCACCTCTTAGCATGCCAGTACTTCAGTTCATAAAATATTATCAGGTTTGTGACAGACTTTGGTTGTCCTTTCAGTATTCTTTATGTAGCATGCTTGCATGACCAGAAGTCTGGTACAGCCTTACTGACATTTCCTATGGTTTAATGCTGTCCATATACACAAAATTATGTATGTATACGCCATCTTGTGAGTGGCCCATTGTTAATGTTTATTAATTTTGCAAAATGGCTCATATTTTTTTCATAATTTTTTTAACATATCATGCATGCAAATGAAAAAAACAATATGAGCTTTCTTTTAGTTGGGTGTTCCAGGAAGGTTAGCTTCATAATCATAGGTCTCAGGAGAGAAACCCCTGGTGGCAGGTCTTGAATTCGTGTTGTTAGAATTGTTCTGATTTCCTTCCTCATTTTGTGTGAGATATTCCCTAGCCCTGGATGGGACAAAAAAAGATAAATCCATTAAAACTATGGTATGCTCATGTCATAAACTTCTCAAATATCATTGTAATTTTCTTTCTTTTTTAAAGCACCTTGGAAAACTGATAGATCATTAAAAAAGGGCAATAAATAATTTTTTAAAATATAAAATATTTGAAATATAAATTTTAAAGTTTACACTGTCAAGACAAAATTGACTGATGTCTTCATAGAATCAAAGATTGAATCTTACTCAGGTCTTTTGTGCCACCAGTATTTATCTAGCAAAGCAGCTATGCCTGTTGTGATCAGACCAAAGGCTGTCAAGACTAGTAGGGACAATATTATATTTCCTGGAATTGTGTGCACTAACCAGTTGTAGTAAGGGTCTTCATATCCTTCAACAACGCTAAAAATTGAGATACGGTTGAAAGTTGAACCACCACTTGTAAGGTTTGAATTTATGAGTACAAAGAAAAAGGGGAGTTTTTCATATGACTTTCATTTCAGATTATGAGATAATTTACAGAATCTTTTTGATTTTCTATTATTGAATATTAATATAAATTAAAGAAAAGGTAAAAGAGACTTAATTGAATTAAAATGTTGATTTCAATTAAGATAAGACAATTTTTAATAGCAAAGAACATAATTCATATGTACTATTGATATAAGGAACAGAAGTGTTAAAAGCAAATCAACCAATGTGATTGGATATTTTACCTAACAACTTCTGCACTTCCTGGTGCCAAACCAGCAGCTTCAGATGATGGAGTTCCATCTTTGTCTGTGGCATATTTTTCCAGTATTTCTTCCTCTGTAAAGAATTCTTTCTTACTAGATGTGATATCAACAGGCACCGATGAATTGGTACCCACTGTTTGTTCTCCCTTCAGAACATAGACTCGCAATATTAACTGGCCACTTTAAAAAAAAGAAGCCAAAACCATGAAAAACCTTTATGTTCCCCACCAGATGGAGCTTTGATTGTATACCAGATCAGCATTAATCATATAGATCAAAAAAACATTATGAAAGTTAGTAATATAATGAAAACATGGAATATTTTTGCAAGATTGAATTAGTAAGTGCACTTATTTCTAATTTGTTCAGTTTTTTAATTTTTATTTTTGGTGAAACTATGTTGTAATGCTGCACTGCACTGAATAAACTCAAGACAACATAGTCATAGTCCACCAGGAAAGCGTCATCAATCATAACATGGACATTTCAATTAGCAGATCCCTTAAGTATTAAAAGATCCCTTAATGATGTACCTTTTATCACCTTCGACAATTTCTGCCACTTTTGGCGTACAAGGTGCACAACTTTTCTTCAAATTATCTTCAAATTGAGCAATTTGTTCCAGTCCAAAATATTCCCCGTTAGTCTCCACCGTCCAGTTCGTCATGTATTTGTAGGGATCATATGTGTCAATCCTTAGCACTACTGGTCTGCAATCAGAGAATGAGATTTTATGATATCATTTGATCAATTGTTTTATTATTCATGTATTTGTAGGGATCATATGTGTCATCCCGGAGTGCTTTGAGTCTGCAAGGATAAGTAAGAATTTGTGATGAAATGTTACATAAGGAAATACCTAAAAAACATTAAGACTAGAACAGTATTTTTATAAATAATGTTTTTATGATACTATTGGATTGGTCCTAAGTTATCATATTAGTAGCTGAATGAATATATATACATGGTGCTGAACATCGGTTTCCTGACATGGCACGCCTCACTCTAATTTTCCACTCATTTCTATTTCTAGCACATTCCATAGCTTCACCCTCACTGAAAGTCTTAAATAAGGGATAAACATTGCTTTTGTATTCTTCAAGTAAGTCACTTTGTGTAGATTGTCATAGGAAATGTTTATCTATTTGATCACCTATGGTAATTGTCTATTACAAATAGGTTATAGGTTTATATTACTGTAATAGGTTTATAGCTATATCTGTTAGTAGCACAAGGATCTGTGGGTACCCAGTCTATTATCATTATAACTGTGTAGCATATCAAAAATATTCGCTATGATTGAAAACACTTACTCTGACTTTGATCTTGGATTTCCTGTGTCCTGTGCGGTGACATAGTATAAGTAGGTATGATCTTCTTCCAATGCCCCATTAACAGTTACCTGTCCGTCCAGGTATCCAATGTAAAAGTCATGAGTATTGTTGGTGAACTCATAGAATAAAAACTCATTACCTGTACGTGGGAAGAAATTTAAATTTTATTGAAGCTTGCAACAAACAAAGAATTTTTGTTTTAAAGAATTAGAAAAACTGAATATCTCTCTCTCTCTCTCTCCCTCTCTCACTCATTTATTATATTTCTTATTGACAACAATTGTATACCTGCGTCTTCATCAATAGCAAGCAATCTCCCAAGGCTGGTTCCTATTGGTGCATTAGATCTGACTTCCATCATATAGTAGGACTGGGTAAACTTGGGGACATATTCATTAAGGTCATTTATGGTCAAGGTCACTGTAGATGTGGTGGTTAGACCACCAGGATCTCTAGCAACTATGGTGAAGGTCATGGAGTCATCATCGTCAAGCTGCATCTTCTCTCGGTCCAAGTCTGTTTTGACTTTCAACTTTCCTGTTCCATCTGATTGGCTGAATTAAAGTCACCAAACAGAATTAGTTTATAGCAATATGTAGGGAATGATATAGTAGATTAGAATCAATATGACAAGATTTATAATTCATTAGACTCACTAAAACTATAGATTAAAAACAGTAGTTTTGCCAACTTTAGGACTTACAGTACCATAATTCTATTGACATTGTTCTTTCTTGCTGGTGCCTTAGAATCTTAGTAGACCTAGTTGTATTTTACAAGTGGGACCAATCTGTCCTTCTAGGGGGGAAAGTATATCTTATAGTAGGATAATTTTTGAATATTCTAATTTATATTGACCATACCTAGAAATCATGAAGTACTCATTTCCAGGAGCATTTACAGTGTATGATACTCTGCCATAGGTGTCCCCATCATCATCGGGGGCATTGACAGTCAGAATGTTAGAAAACAATGGACTCCCTTCTGTCACTGACCCAGTGTAGGAGGTGCTTGCAAAGACAGGTCCAAATTCATTTTGATCGGTCACTTCTACTGTCACATTGACTATGGTGGACAGACCTCTTGAGTCTCTGATCTTGACCCCTTTGTTTAAAAAATACATGTGTCAGGATTTAAAGGCTCATTGATAATTAGCTCAATATTTCAAGTAGTTTTTTTGCAGAGTGTTCATATTGGTTGTTTTGGGTTTTTGTTTTTTTGAGAGAGGATTTGCACTTATCACTGATGTATAAAGATGTATGTAATCTCCAATAAAAATGTGCAAATCAAAACCAAAATTAACATTCTTGGATGATCTGCAATCTATTTTTTCTTAAAATACTGCAAAAGTCTTAAAAACATTTACAGGTTGGTTGTTTTAAAGAGCTACAACATTCTGAGACTAATACAAAAAAAATATTAGTTGGTTGATGGATATTTTGGCATAAAAAATTGGATTGGTCGATAAATTTTTGTTTTAAAAAAAATAATCTCAACATTAATTAGACTCCCCCTTTTTTTTACATGGAAATGGCGGAAAGAAGCAAAGTGTTAATATTTACAAAGCCTGGAGTATGCACAATATCTTTAGTTCTCTATTTCTAACCAAAATTATACATTTACAAGCCTATTGGGTTTTTGCTTGATTTGGTTGCCTACATTTGACATAAAAACAAAATTATCAATTGTGAAAAATTGCGTTGGTCACATCCATCCATCGACCAATTGATTAATTTTGAATGGGCCTAATATCGCAACATAGCATGATTAGAATGGATTACATAAGGAACTCTTACAAGCAAGCAGGGTATGATCTCCATTTGGAAACATAGCAGCACTTTCATAGTCCATGCTTTCTTTCAAGGATAGAGTTCCTGTTAGGCTGTTGATTCTCATGAGACTGTAGTTTCCATATGGTTCCAGAGAATAAGTAAAAACTGTGTCGCCATCTGGATCATCTATTTCAAAGTCCATGGAAATAACTGCATTTTGACCCTTGGAAAATCAACAAATAGTTTATTTGAAATATAATCATTTGAGCTTCTTTTATAGAATTGATTTTTTATTTTTTTTATTTGAGTTATTTTTTGTTACACAGTATATCTTATGTGTATACTTCCAGAGGTGTGTGAAATGGTTTGGGAAGGTATTTAGATAGAATATAAGATACACTTTATTCCAGAAGTGTAGCCCTAAAGTAGATTTTCCATGTTATAATCCCATTAGAAAAGTATAAATTTGCATTTCTTTTACACTTTTAAAACAAAATATAATCAACTAAATTTTAGTTTCTAAACGGAGTAGTGTTCATTTTAAAATAATCATATATATATTAATCCTTTTAGGAACCTTTTAATAATGAAAAACTTTCCGACTATAATTCTGAAATCATCTATATATCAATAGTTTGTTGGCCAGAAAAAATATTCACAAAAGGGGTAGCACACTGGATCTCTTAGCTCGCGCTCTATTTACACAAACGGATTATTAAAAGGATTATCTAAGTGATGCCTTAATTAGTGCACCCCTTGTTAAATTTTTGTGCCTTTTACTCAGTTTGTGGCCATATGTCAGATCCCATATGTTTCTTTTTCAATAGCAATGAAAATTCGTTTTACTAACACATATACCCAGCATCGCTGAGCTGATGGTTCATGAGGATATAGCACATGAGCTAAAAGATCCAGTGTGCTACCCCTATCATTGAAACAAACAACCAAATATGAGATAAAAATTTGAATTGTGAATATCTACCATGTTTTCGCTTATCCTTGCAATATCAGGGTTAGCGTAAGCTACTGGGACTTCATTTACATCAGTGATTCCAATTGTAAGATTACCAGTAGTACATAGAAAGTCTGAGTCACACACTTGTATCTCAAGCAAGTATTCTATAGGGTTGCCATTGTTCCTGTCCATGGTAGTATTGGTAACAACACTTCCATCTGGAAATATCATTGTAGGATGAGATACAAACTAATGAATAAAATATATGATTTATGTAGATTCATCTATAAACCAGTGTCATATACTGAGGAAGACTATAGAGCAGCTGAAAGCTATCAGAAAAGTAAGCAAAATCATAAATTTCAACAAAAATGTGATTACCTAATAAATTGGAATTTTGGAAGTTAAGAAAAAAAAATGATTAAATAAATGAAACTTTTAATTAGAGAAGAACTTTGTCACCTTGCTGTATATAAAAATGTTCCATCCCAACTTCTGGCCATGCATCTGATATACTGAAATTCATATTCTGGTCATTGTCAGGTTCATAGTACTCAGTCTGAAAGGGAAACAAACAATAAACAGATTGTTAATAAGTATTAACATTCTGGGGAAGTAACCTGCGATAGAATAGCTACTTGTCCAAGGGAAGAGAAAGCTTTCAGTCTCAGTTGCTTGTGCTACAGAAACCGGAAATAAGCACAAGCCTTATGGGCCTTAATGGCTGGAGTATGGCTTTACTTTTTGTTACTTCCACTTACTGTGAAGAATTTATATCCCTTTTGGCTTCCTTCAAAGATATATATAGCAAATGGTAAATTAGTGATATTGGCAGGGCCATCATTGATTTGATCAAGTATGGTGACAGTGACTGTCCCAGTAACAACATTCCCATTGCCGTCATTCCCATTGACGGTTATTGTATATTCTGCAGCTACACCAAGATCAAATTGTGGATTAGCACCAATGCTTATAACACCAGCTATAGGTAGAGGAAAAAGACAATGTTTTAAAAGTTATAACTACCTTAATAACATTACAAATTTACTTTATCTTAGGAAAATGAAATATTGGACAAGATTGGTCTTAAGTTTTCGTTTATCATATTTTCATAAATTCTTTGGTTTATTTATTAAATCATTATCATCATTATTATTCATTTATTTTATTCTTTTCATACATTTATTCGTTCTTTTCATTCATTTTCAAATCAAAAAACAAATCTAAAATTTGAATGAATGATGAAAAAAAAAAAACCTTACATGTATCACAAGCAAAGTTGTTGTCATTTGGATCCGGCACACAATTTGTAATCACTGTATCACCCTCGGGGTCACTCCAGGTCACCTTATAGGTTGAGAAATAAAAACACTTTTAAATCGGATTGATTAATCAGTGTAATGAATAATAAAATTAAAAGAATTAAATATCTAAAGTGCTTTTCATTTAAAAACTAATGCTCCAAGTGCCCTTTACAAGTTGAAAAAAATAATATTAGAAAAAAATTAAGTAAGAATTAAAATGTTAAATGAATATTATTATAAAATTATTTACCTTTGGAACAATTTTTTTTACCTCATACAACTTCTATGCCTTAACTAATTAGACAATAATAATTGTTCTTGTGATTGTGCCTTTAGTGAAGGCAGAAACATTGTATGAGGTAACAAAATTATCTCAAAAAACTACATTCCAAAGTTGAATAATATCTTCTACATGTGGTTAACTATCATGGTTGTCTTTCATGAAAGGATGGATACATCATTCCAATAAATTATAGGAAAATAAGGACAATGTAAGTAACAAATATGTTTTTGGTTCCGTTTATCAGAAATGATTATTAAACTTTCGAACAATTTTCACCAAAAAAAATCTTAATTCCTATACACCATTACTGAAACTGTGTATAAGAGGTAAGAAATTTCCTCGTAAAAACTCGTTCCAAAGTTGAATAATTATTTCTGATAAGGTTAAAGTTCACCCTACTGTGAAGATTTGGTCATTCGCTACTATTTCTGTCTCGTTGATTTCCATCGTGTGGGGTAAATTGGTAAATGTTGGCCCTTCATTTATTGCGTTGATGTCTACAGTTAAAGTTTGTTCATCGCAGCCAGAAACTGCATCATCCACCCTTACAGTCAGGATGTACTGTGTCTGACCCCCACCATCTACATCAAGACCTGCATTGTCTACTAAATCTATGGCACCACCTGGAAAATAATTCATGAAAAAATTATCACCAAAAATTTAGAATTATCATCAAGATGATAAAAAAATGTCAAACATGCTGGGATCAGATGAGGGACAGATATTTTTGGCACCTTTATAAAGTATGGGATGGGACCCTTAGAAATGTTTAAAAAAAATTAAATCCATTTTCTTATTAATCATGTTTGCTGGTCCCGCTGAGATAAAAAAAAAAGTACATCGACCCTTGAAGCATATTCTGACCCAATTTCCCATGTTAAATACCCATAGAGATTTTTTTTTTCTTATTTCCATTCAAGCAAAAACTTCTAGTTTCTAGTTTTGGCAATGTTCTTTCTTACATCTAATATCAAAATAATTCTCCAGAAAAACATGTTTTTTTTAATATTCTGAATCCTTATATTTAGTTATAATATATTCAAAGAACCCTAAATGTTTGACTTACTGTTTAAATCAACTTGAAAGATTCCAGTATTAGGGGCCACATTGGCTAGAAAATACTGTGGTGCAGTAGCAGCAGTGGCAGTAGCTGTTTTAAGGGTGGTTCTGGTGGTGACTGTCTCATCAACTGAGGCACTGTCAGGTAAATTGTCAACTAAAATACATTATATAAATGTAAAAAAAGATCAATTGTCAACTATCATATAAAAATTATCATCATCATTAAATGTTTGTTTCATGTGTACAATCAACAGGTTTAAACCATAATTCTATGCTAATTATGTATTGTAGTGTTACTAGATAATTAGAATCTTTCGCAGGATGTGACATTTGTGCCTCGATGAACAATATTTTGGAATTAATAATAATATATCTTAATTTTTAAGATACATTATTATTAAAAAAAAGTGTTTGGAAAATCCAAGATCCATGTATATTGAATTATTTAACTTAGAATAGGCAGAAACGTTGTGAGGTGAGAAAATTATCTCTTAAACATTTGTTCCAAAGTTAAATAATTTATTCTACACTCTTATCATCATTATTATTATTATCATTGGTTATTATCATTAGTTTTATTGTTGTTATTACTACATGTATTATTATTATTAATATTACTATTGTAATTAGACTAGTCGGATAATCAGAAAATGTGACATTTTATTTTTTTTGAGGGTAAAAGCAAGAGACCATATTTATTTATT
>JAVSBT010221861.1:0-13155 GCA_033118115.1 Pharyngocirrus eroticus | reverse complement strand
TTAGTCGCGGTCAAATATCCAAAAGACAGGCAACTACCAATTTGCACATCGTGTAAATTGTACCAGTTTTCTGTAGCATGTACGCTACAAATTAACCAATGCTTTATTCTTTTTCCACATTTTTTACTAATCGCATGCGATTAGTAAAATAGGGGCCACTTCACACAATCATGTAAACTGTTATCAAATATCAAATATGTTTTCCATTGTAACATTGTCATAAAGTTTAAAGGTTATCAGAAATGTATCATGCATTGGATACTACTTAATTCAGGAAATATCATTAATATCATTATTATCATACAATTTACACAGGTTTGACAAAATTGAAAAGTTTGTCAAGTGTAATGTCGATATTTTGGAGAGGTATTGGTGCTTAAAAAAAATGTTTACATAAAGGCTTTATTGTTTGTGTTGTCATAATTTTAATTATCTGGAAGTAAGAGTTGTACAGTAGCTATATAAGATGGTAGAACTTGATCCAATGCTTGTCTATATTTGAAAAGCTTAGATGACATGATGTCAGAGGAAACTTCAATGCACATACCTTGCCAAGGACAAGTTCCAATAGTTGGAGGAGAAAGGAATGGAGCTGCCCAAACCACCCCTGAATATCCAGAAAACGCCTTGGTAAGACAATTGCTTTGCGATATGGGATTCAGCAGTCAAGTTATTGATTCAGGATTTCTGAGATTGAGACAAAGAGGTATGATCATTTATTTCATAAATAGTGGCAAGATTAGTTTACCCATACAGCTACCTTGATAGGGAGTATTAATCTTAAAGAATGGGACCTTCTCTACTATATTATGTTTGAAAGATTGATTGTCCGAAGAAAAGCCTCATTGATGAATGTATTTGTGAATGTCAGAGGGCCCCATGAAATATAAGTAATGCTGAATGGGTCGATCGATGATTTCTGGTTTTTTTTTAACTTTGACATTTTGTTGTTGTGGTCATTTTAGATAATGAAACAAAACACTTTATAGGCTTGTAAATTATGCATTTTCGATTAGAAAAACATTGTGTAAGATAATGTACAATACATATCATTGGTGCATGCTCCATCTGAACAGGACATTTCGCTTCTTTCCATTATATCGTCGTTAAAGGCAAGGTGTAGTCTGATTGGAGCTGCCAGCTGGGCCATTTAATGGGGCCAAAAAATGATCGACCTACTAATCAATTAGGATTGGCCTAATCTCTGTTCATAGATAAAGTCTTAAAACACAATCATACTTAATACATGAAAGTGAGTTGCATAAAATTAACAATATGTGATTCACTGCTTTTTTAATTGAAGTACATGTAATTGTATTGATGATTATATACCACCTCATCAGTGTTTTTATTTCTTTGATCTCCTTTAGGTGAAAACAACCCAAGTGCATCAGCTATGATCAATGATATATCCGACTTTGAAGAAATTATGGGAAAAAATGGAGAAGATAGCAGCATGTTTGCTAGTGTCCTGAAGGAAAATTCGATGCTGCGTAGAATGTTCTTTTGTTCAAGATGCAGGAACAGAATAGCAAATACAGTTATCTTGCCTTGTTCACATCTTGATTTCTGTGAAATCTGTTTCAAAGCTGGTGGTAAAAGGTGTACAAAATGTGGTGCACTAGGAACAGGTTATCATTTTGTAAAAGTTGACTAAATTATGTTTAGCACCAACTTCATTACTTGATGGGGGAGGTAGGGGGAGAGGGGGGGGGTCGAGAGGGAGAGGTTGTGTCTTTTTAATGAATCTATACATTGCTTTTGTATGTGATCTTACTGCCGATAACTACAGGTGAAATCAACCAGAACTGTCATTATTTTTATATTCATATGTTTTTAATTAGATTATACACATTCTTCTTTAGGCGTTAAAAGTTTGTCTAGTGTGATATAAAACAAACATTAGAATCAGTGAAATTTTGAATTTGTTGTGAGCTGAAACATTGTATCGGTTTTATTCATACATCTATGTTTAACGTTCATTTTGCTTTATTTGCAATTCAAAATTACAATATTCAAATAACAAGATGTGTATCATTGACTTACATTGGTGTAACAAACGAATCAATTTAACTTATCCAAGGATTTACCTATATGAGTGATAGATTTATTTTACCTTTATAGATAAACAGACCAAAACAAACTAGGTACTCTATGTTTGTTTCAAAGTACTCTTCATTCTTAATATTAATGATATGAACGTGGAATGGTTTATATATTTTTTGGATTTGTAAGACAAACAGCATAGTCTGAAGTTCATTGGAGCATTTCCATGCTATTTCTACTCCAACATATATTATGTTTATTCTGCCACATCACATCCAAATTACAAGTGTGTTGTACACACAAATTAAAAAAAAAGTAAATAGACAAATTGAAAGCTAAACTGTTGAAATACAATCTAGGAGGACTTGAACCTCCTCATCACTAAAACCAACGATTCCTCTATTCAACTCTCCTAGTCTCATCGTCTAAATGGTGCCATCCGGCACTTCAATGTCACCAAAGGTGACACAGACATACTTTTAGAATTATCCAACACCTCCTTAACATTCGACCTCCAGTCATTAGCAATCTTTAAAAAATTACTTGACAAACTGTGTTATGCCTTATCTCCTAAAGCTGTATGTTTTCAGATTTGAAACATTCTTTGCAAGTGCCTGATAAGATATTGTATGGAATAATAGCAATTAAAGTAAAATTGATGTGACAATTAGCCATTCTTTTTATACTTTAAGGGAAATGTACAGATATGTAGTTTAATAATTGTACACCTGCAAATGATTGTAGATGTTAAAAATATTTTTTGAGGAAAGTGCCGTTCTAAAGAATTTAAAAATGTAATGAGCAAGTAAACTTTCTACTTTTTTCCACATGTAAACATGGTCCATTAAAAGCTAAGACCAATGTTTTATTTTTGGATTTATAAAGGCGAAATATGTAATAATGTACCGTGATTTATTGTCAAGGCTGATGCTTTGGTAACAATCGACTCTCTGTAATGTTTTTAAAAGTCATTTGAGAGTATAGTTATTTGAATCCAGAATGGTCATTACATTTATAGTGATACGTGGGTGTCATTTTCTAGTATTCATCAAAGACATTGTTGGTCTGAACTGTTTTAACAGTCATTTGTTGAAATAAGTCAAAATATTGAATAAATAACATGAAGCTTTAATTTCCTAGTTTTTTGTGTTTTTTCACTTTTCATGTTTTTATTTAAATCCTTCTGTGAAAATATAAAAAATCTTTTACTTTAAGTGTCATACAATGAAATAGAATAATATTAAATTATATGAATCATAATACATCTTAGATTATGTATAGCTCAATATCTTGTAATTTCAAGTTTTTTTTATTCAGATGACATGATGTTCAAAATTATAATAAAGTAGAGGCCCCTTTGTTAAAAGGAAATATTTGCCTCATGTTATCATCTTGCTGCAAAACATTCTCTGGCCACCCAATACACTTGACTGGTTTTTGAGGTAAAAAAAATCAATAACCTTCAAAGGTGTAATCTTGTGAAAAAATGTTCTTCCCTACTGGCCTTAATCTTTAAAACCATTAATTTCATTCTCATAGAATTATTTTCTATGACCTTTTTATCACGATCTCGCTTACAGTAGGAGACCCATAGATTATGACACCTCAAAGTTTATTGGCTGAGAAAACTCTATGGCTTGTAACTTATTATGTTTTTGAAGAACCATTGTATTTACAAATTATTTGTCTGTTATATCAAACATTTTTTCTTTATTTTTTTTCTATATAAATCATCTTTTTTTAGCAAAGAGTGATATGCCACTGTGCTTGCAGTTAGTAGCATAGCAAATTCCATGATTACGTAATTGCCATGAGACTCTCCTCAGCCGCTGAGTACAAAGTGCTGAGTAATTCACGGATCTAAGTCAACACATCTCTGATACTATTCTAAAAATGTGATGCTCTTGTGTTTCTACGTTTTTGCTCTATCTGTATGACAAAATAATTTTAAACAAAATCACTAAAAAATCACGAAAAATACAAAATATGCCCAAAATGGCCTTAAAATACATGGGGGTCTTACCCAACACATCTTTGATGTTGTTTTCAAATAAGGCGCGCAATTGTTGCATGGTTTCTCCTCTATGTTGTTGACAAGAAAATATGCAAAAAAAAACACACCAAGAATTCACAAAAATTCAAAACTGCCTAGAAATCCTCATCAATAGGAATCTAAATGGATACATCTGTGATACTACATGTATTTAAAAATGTGGTGCTCCTATAGCGCTTAGTTTTTCCGCTATCATGTTGATAAATGTGGATCCACAGACACAACAGATACAACAGACTTAACAGTTCCTCAACCAAGGCAACATTATAATATTTATCCCTCACCAGAGGGGGCAACTATAATTAATGGTTATTCGCAGATAAATAGTACAATAATAACATTGCTATCATTACCAGCTGATAACTCCAAACTTAATAGAATCAAAGCTAATCCGAATATTACTGAATAAGTAGAGGGAGAAACGTAATGAGAGGTAAGAAAATCTAGTTCCAAAGTCGAATAATCCGAATATGTTTTTCATTTTATATTTGTTCAATAAAAAATGAAAAACATATTCGGATTAGCTTTTATTCTAATAACATTACTCTGGGTGCTATATAGGGGTTATGTAAAAGGCCTAACTATGTAAAGGGTCGAATTAAGAATGTAGTGTATTGTTCAAAATAATCTTTAAAATTCCTTATTTGTAACCGAAATGTATATTTTCAAACCTGCGATTTTTTACCATATGTCAGTATAGCTTTCCCAAGTACAAAAAACAAAAAATCAGCTTTGTGGAAATTTATGTGAGGTTAAGCCCTTTTTTATCCTATTTTGACTGGACTACTTATTTTTGCTTGATTTGTTTGCCTAATTTTGACAAAAAGCAAAATTTTGATAAAACAGATCATCTGCACCAATAGAGTAACCTCGACTAACCTCTTCAATCATAACCGAATTCAAAATTAAGATAAGAGTCTTTTGTCCCTCCCACTCCCTCATCCGATCCCGGATTCTCTCTTAAATTGACTCTCTGCTAAAACCATACATTTTTCGAAATTGGAACGATTCCAAATGATGCTAGCAGTTAGGAGAGTTATATGATATGAAATTGTAGGACAGTACGTACACAAGGATGTCGGTATGTAATATAACTATACAAAAATTATCTAAAACTTTCTTTTTTGACGATAATTATCTGGAAAGAATAAATTGCTTTGGTGTGATGTGTTTTACATAAGTAATCAAGTTGCTGAGTTTGTGATTCGCTCATATAGAGTTATATAGCTATTCACTTTCATTTTCATATTTTCAGTGGTTTTGACTTTTGGCATGAGACTTCCTGACTAACTTCCTGCTCATCAACCTTTAATACATAGCTGGCCAGACTCTAAGTTTCTGTTCTGTAGAGATCTGTGGAGTAGTTTGTTATCGATCTCGCAATACTGGTATGTAGTAACAACTTTTAATAATTGTCTACAGTTGGACAGTACCTACTATTATATGTAGGTAGTTATATTTAGCTAGTTAGACATTTGGATTATTGACTAACCACCCCCACTTCTAGCCTTTCCACTTTCATTTTCATCTTTTTTTCTTACCATGCAGTTCTAACCGGTTTACATTTTGAAACTAGACTACGAATTGTATGGAGGTTTTTAAACTTTTAAACATTAGTTTTCAGACAGTATCCCTTCAAACATATAACAGACAGAACGAGGTAATCAAGTCACATACATGCAGAGTAGTAATCACACACACAAGAAACACAGAACCACTATAATACACAGTTACTTATAATGAAGTTTCGCATATTAATAGTTGGGTAAAAATATCATTGTTGCTGAGCAATTCAAAACATGCATATTCTTTGGGACCCCATTGGAAACAAGTCTCTGTCTTTTATAGGCTTACCCAGGCAAAATGTTATTTTCAAATCTATCTTGTAAATCACTTTTATTTAGATTTTCTTTTTTTTTTCTTTCCTTTTTTTGTTTAGATTATTATCATCATCACACAGCTACATACTGTATTATTTTTGTATCTTTATGACATTTGCTGAATAAAATAATAAAAAAACAAAAATCTGTTAGGCCATTCCGAATAATATCTGGTCGATGGACAGAGGGTGGTTTTATCGGGTCTACTAAACATTAGCATGAAATGACCGTATTTCTCTAAGGATCTAAAACATCTCTGATACTATTCTTACATTTGATGCTCTTGCGTTGCTTAGTATTTTACTTGATCTTGATGACAAAATGATTTTGAACAAAATCACTAAAAAGTTCACGAAAAAATATATATAGGCCCGAAATAGTCTAAAAAAACAAAGAGGTCTTACCCAGCACATCTTTGATACTATTATCAAATGTAGTTCCCCTATGTTGCCGAGTTTTCCCTCTATGATGTTGACAAGAACATTTGAAAAAAATGCATTCGGTCAAAACGCAGTAAAGTAAATCTTATGTATTCTAGTTTCAAAACAATTTGATACACAAAGTGTTCAGTGCTGACACCTGGACGTTTTAAGATGAATCAACCAGCTAGGCTGAACACAGAACATTATTCATATCACAAATGTATCAACTCATATCATCCTCTTATCATCTTATCTAATCTGCTCACATGTGGAACAGTACATTGCAATGCGATCTATACATTTCAACCAATATTAGATTTGTTTTAATTTTTTCTAAAATGTTGGTTATCTTTGCTACAGAAGATTGAAATTAATACATAATCATTCATTCCTTTAGTGCCTGCAAATAGAATTACAAAGGAATTGATTCACCAATATAATTTGAGAAAAAAAAAAAAAAATCCACAAATTTCAGAATCCCATGGATTTTGAGCATGGTGGCTCAGTGAAAAAGCATGCACCTAGAGATCAGAAGATTTATGTTTCGATACATCTGTCTTTCCCCATATCTGTGTCCCTAGCAAAAAAGACACTATGTCCCAATTTCCCATCTCACTCAGGAAACAATAAACGGGTACCAAGGAGACAATAAATAGGTACCAGAAATGGTCCGGAAAGGAACCTATAATAGACTATCACCCAAAACAGGAGGAGTGAAATTTTTCAGTCGCTTGTGCTACAGACACCAGAGATAAGCACCAGCCAGATGAATGTTGGAGGTCCCCTAGCTGGGTTAACCTCCTTAAATAACACAAGCAAAACAAACACACATCAATATAGAAAATATACATTAATTTCCTATCATTATTATTCATATTTTTCCCTGTAAATCTTCATAGAAATTAAAGATAAACTTTTGAAATCAGGTATTTTCACAAAGGGGGAGCATTATTATTTTTGTCCCTAATGTACAAACCGTATGGGTGGGACCATGGATAAGGGAAACTTAAGGGTAGTACAGATTGCAAAGCTTAGTCAAAATAAACCAATGTAAGTCACCCCTAAAAATGTATTGTGTCTATCAATTTATTTTGACTGTATATATTGCTCAGTGAGCTGAAAAGAGGGGGGGGGGGAGGTCCTTATACCATGAAACTTAATTTATCAGACCAAGTTGCTTTTAGAGTGCTGGGATAAAGTATAGGCTAGCAGTATACCAGTTCCTCCCCCTTGGTGCGAGTACTTTAAGGTGGTTATTCTTTCAAATTAACATTTGTGAGAGCCATACGGGTAATATGTATGCAATTACAGGAATGGTATTCTATGATCACCTCAGGACTTGGTATGCAGATGTATTTTTGGGGAAGTACCTTATTATTCACATATTTTGAATATTGTTCAGAAATACTAAACCAGACTATATACTTCTGGTCCATTCCAATCATAATTTGAGAGGCAACTAATAGTGAAAACTATTTTAGCTGTATGATGCAGTTTAGGAGTAAAACCATTCTTATCTCACTTACATGGTTATATTTATTTGTCTCTTTGTAATTCAAATATCTTTCATAAAGTTATCAACATTTATTTAACTAAATGTTGACATTATTTATTATCATTTGTACTTTTCCCCATGGTTATCATGTTTAACCATCAAGATAGAGAGTACACATAATGGTTATAAGTGTTGTTATTTTTTATAACCATCCTCATGATCTCATATAACCATAGAACATTGTATTTTTCCATGATCTCATTAAGCTGTTTTCACCTTAATTATTATAATATCTAGGGCTCACGGCCTCACACCTTTAGTAAGAAACACTTTCTCCAGAGGAGCGGACCAGTGAAATCCTTTCAATTCACAAATGTTCATGAGTTTAGACATGCCGGCAATGCATTGGTCTATTGCAACCATAATTATGCAGGTAATTATTTTTAACCTCATAGGACAAAAGGTAATAAAAAATTATTTGGGGAAAATATTATTCTTCAAAATAAGGCAAACACGCTGTACAAAGTGCATGCAAAAAATATATTGAAGGTATATTTAATATTTTACCAGCTGAAAAGAAATCAAAACTGTAGTAAGTACATGCAATGGAACCAAAAAAAAGTTTATTTCCGCAAAGAAAGTAATTACAGTTGAATCTTGTATTAAAAACTGAAACTAAATTTTATGAAAGCCAGAAAAAAATTTGCAAAGAAAACTGTATAGATATTTATTAGTATGAACTACTTAAATATGATGCAATAAAAAACATGTTTATTTGATGTATACAAATACTATATCTATATCTAATGTAACAAAATACTCGCTTTATTGGTCTAAAAATAATAATAATACTTTTCAAGATTTTATTTTGAAAAGACAACCAAAATATTTTTAGAATCTTAAAACTTTGTGATTTAATATTGAAAAAATGTTTATACTCCTTGTGACATTAAACTATGCTATAAATAAAAAACACCTTGTAAGATCGAAAGAGAAAAAGTTCATGTATGAACACATTTAAAACCACTGTATGACTTCCTTTTAGATCAATTATTTCCTCAATGTATCAATGCTTGGAAAGGCACAACTAAATATCATCAGACGTTCCTATGAAAAGGGTTTTCTGTGAGGCAATGAGGCCCTTTAATGCTTATTTTATTTATTGGATATGACAGTTGTGTTTGTCGTGAATAAGTCAAGAAATACTATTCTGCATTATTCATTTATTTTGCTTTTTTTTATGCAAGCAATTATCATATAGATATATTTGGGAATTTCAGACTTCACGTGATACTATTCACAAGACCATGATTAATTTAAATAATTGTACTTCTTTCAAATTTCTGGTTTTTTTTTATCACAAATGTTTTTTCTATATATGATTAATGTAAATTTGTATTTGAATTTCCATGGTGGGTTAATCACATGTATCCATGTTTCTTTACCAACAATTCAGATATGCAGGTCCCATTATTATTGAAAAAAACATCTCAATGGCCATTTTAATTGCATGAATCCATAGAGCTGAGAAAGTGTTGCAATGCAATGGTTTCATTTTCAATACATCATAATATAAGCAGGTGAGATTTCAAATTTCCTTTACTTCTACATCGTAAAACAGAAATTTACAAAAGTTTTATTTCATCAATAAAAAAATAGTTTCATATAATAGTACCATAAAGCCATAGAAGACATTAGAAACTAAAAATTTCAGCTTTTTTTATAAAATGATTCCTAGCGAAGAAGAGTTGAATGAATGGTTGAACAACAATGCTGTAAAAGGTTTAATGGAGACAGTTATAAACAGCAAAAGAGGACGGAATATGGTCATTTGAAGAGGATACTTTGAAGAAATAATTCATTAAAACTACAAGAGCATATCATATGAAATAAACAGTAGGGGGGGGGGGGTGTATCAAAAGTGTCTCAAATTCAATCTTTTTATTTAACAGCAACCACTGTTCAGGAGGAAAACGAATTGAAGAGTCAACCCCTGAAAGAGACATATCCTAAGGGCTTACATTAACTCAACTAAATCATTATCTTTGATAAAAGTAGAAAACAAAAGGTGCTTTTCAATATTTACCAAAAAACCAGACTGCAGCAAAATATATAATCTTAAAATATATCAGTTTCACAGAGATCAAAACCTGTGTCAATTAGCTCATAAATGGGAGTTGAGCCGCATGTTAAACTTCAGCTTTCGAAGAGAGTCAACTGACCAGCTAGGATGAGTAAAGGTATAACCTTTCAAAAGTTCAAACTCATTAGAAGGTGTACATCAATTCCATGAGTCACTCTTACACTCGGAGAAGTCACTTAGATGATCAGATGACTATTTTTGATAGCTTGAAATCTACAAAAGGGTGGACTAATCAAATGACCAAATTTTGTCAGATTCATCGTTCAATTCAAATATCAATTCATATAAACTAATACTGTGGAAAAGAAATTATGTTACACTGTATATATTCAAATGATTTTTATCAACTGGTCATTGTTATCCTTTATAGAGTATATTCAATGAAAAAACCCAACCAAAATCAGAGATATTATCAAAATAATTATTGAACCAGATGTCGCATGACATTATGTTTGAATATCACCATGCAATTTTGTTTTAAAACCACAGATGTGTTTTCCCTCTTTTTTCATGTTCTTTTTTGTTGAATAATTTCTCTTTTTTTTTCTGTTTTTTCATCATCCACTTTATGTTTATAGAAGTTTATTTTAGCTGTGAACAAATGAAACAAACTATTCTCTTTATTTTCTTTATTTTCAAGAAAACATTTTCGCATGGGTATCCACCGTACATACATGTTATCATAATTATGTTCATTATCATTTTCGATTTCCGAGAAAACAATATAGATAATTTGTTTTTTTTACCACAAAGTGATACTTCAGATAATGTTCTTTCAGTTAAATGAAGTGATTACGTTTCCATAAATATAATGACACTAACCCACTTTTATTTTATTTTTAAAATCAGATTGCAAAGGAGTATCTTTGAGTGATTTCTTTATCATGCTTGTTTCAAAGATGATATCATGCATATATAGCTCTTGTGTTACTTTCCTTTTAATGTCAAAGGAATTTCTTGGCGTGTCTAGACGTATTTTACTTTTATCAGAAAACCCTTTGATCTTTGTATAATGTCACGTTAATAACCAGGTGCTGGCATCACCAGGTGTTATACAAGTTGGCGCTTACAGGCATTAGGCATTGTTTCAGGAATGTTTGCCAAGAAGGTGTTAAACAATGATAATATGGCTCACATAACCACCTTTAAAACGTTATCCTTACTATAGTCATATGGCATGATCTCACCAAGAGAAACTTAACCTTTTTTCCATGAAAAATTCCCCTCAGTGCACGTTACTATTGGAATTATGCTCTTTATTCTTTGTAAGAGGAAAACCCTAAATGTTTTAATTCTGTAAATCTGATGACAGTCAGACTTTTTAATGGATATGACACCATTTTTATCACTAAACAATTTAAAGACGTAGGCGTACTTGAGAGCAATCCAAAATCAAATTGCAAACTTTTGTCTAGTGGTTTTAGTTTCAATTCTTGATTTCGAGTGTGTAACATCGTATTGTTGCAAACAACTTTAATGTTCAATTACATGACAGAAGAAATAAATTATTTTATATTGTGACAAAAAACAATTCTACGGATAAGATTGAAAGACCTCATAACGTTTCACTTCATGCTAGAGTGGTTGATCCCATGATCCCTTGGTCACTTGACTATGTATCAATATTATCCCGTAAACATAATCAGATGCTCACTCAAGGTATCTTATCCTCTAGAATGAGATCGACAAAATATAAGGTAAGGAAATATTAACCTTGGACATATTTTTTGTTACGATATAGAATAATGTATTCTACTTTGATTCTTGAAACTTATAACATTTTTGCTAATAAGACAAAACAAGGTCACAGAATATATTATTGGTTCCAAGATTTGTTTTGAGAAAAAATGTTCAACATTATAAGAACAATGTTTTTATGAAGCTGAGTGGACACACAGGAAGGTAAAAGAGGCCATATACCTCAAGGCGAAAGCCCCCCCCCCCCCCTTAAATGAATTTGGGTCAAGGATACTTGCAGCCCCCTATTTACAACTAGATTATTCCGTTTCCTTAGCGAGATAATAATCTTACAACATCAAATGAGGGAGAAACTTTCTGTGCAGTAAGAGCAATAATCCAAAGTTTAATATTTCTTCTCAACAAGATTTGAAATGAGTTTGTTTGAGTTTAGTTATCGATTAGACATGCATCACGCTCAAATTGAGGTTATATGATTCTATTTAAACACTCAAATCTTGATTTATGTTATCTTAATGAGGGGATATGATGCTTCAAGTCAACTGAAGTGACTTTTTAATGATCATATAATATCATCACTGAGAGTCCGACTCCATTGACTCATAAAAGGGAGTCCAGCCCTTTGTCAAATTTCAGCTGTTAAAGAGGGTGAACCGACCAACTGGGATGGGTAAAAGTGACTTCCATATGAGTCAAACTAACCCATCAGCACCTACGTCAGTTTGGTCCCATGGAAAGTCACTTTTACTCTAGAAGATCAATGTTTCAAAGATAATTTTGGTTGTAGTCAGGGACACATTTAAAATCAATTCAAACAAGTTTTGGCGACATTGATTTATGAAAAAAAACTTGTATCGATTAAAACAAATGTACCTAGCCATGCAATATATCGATATTGTGGTATTTGATAGCTTTGAGATATTTTTATTGATTTCAGGCTATTGAACAGTGTCTAACCTTGTCTCTGTATGCTTGTATAACAATAGTGTATAACCACATAACCATATAACCACCTACAATGCTCAAAAAAACATTGATCATAGACATGTGCACAGACATGTGCGTTGTTCCATAACTATGCATTAATGATGGCGAAATATTGAGTAAAGTCGTAGTGTTTTTCCCTTTATGTTTCCAGGGCTTAAGGCTATGGTTATTATCCATATGATTTCAAATACAGGACCGTATGGTGAGAAGAGTAATAGCGGTAATGAAAAATCAGCAATGGAAATAGCAGCCATGGAAATATCCTATGGGGAAAAGTTATGAGGTATAGTATATGTGCTTAAGTGTACCGATACAGCATACATGTACATGGTCGAAACAACTTAATAAGGAATGTTATTAAGGTATTAGACCCATAAACCGCTCGGGAAATCGTTTGAGACCTCGGCACTACTCGAGGCACCTCGTATGCT
>JAVSBT010221639.1:0-13160 GCA_033118115.1 Pharyngocirrus eroticus | reverse complement strand
CTCTGTGCAGAATTTGGTGCTTTCTCAACAAAATCCAGGGTTTTGCTAAAATATCTAACCATATGCTTTGGTGGGAACTATATTTCATTGGCAGCCATATTGTTTTTAAAGGACCATGTATACATTTATTGAATACTAAGACAGTCTAGCATAGTATTTTGATGGAAACAGATTGAGATAGTTACAGAAATGTGGAGATATTCAACAAAAAATGACAAAAATGACCATTTTGGTGGCTATCTTGGATTTTTGGCGGCCATCTTGGTTTTTATTTGAGTGGGTCTACCTCTAATTATTTTCTACTCACCAATACCTACCTCTGTGCAGAATTTGATGCTTTCTCCACAAAATCCAGGGTTTTGCTAAAATATCTAACCATATGCTTGGACTATATGGAATAGAAGAGGATATTGAAAAGACAAATTTAAATAAACTGGAAAAGCACTTACCTAAAGCAGGAATGTTTAAGCATAGTTCCCTGGACAATTGGAGATATGTTCTTCCTAAGCTGTATACATTAATCTGAAATATTAACAAACATTTAATAATTTGCAATAAAAAGTAAAAACTTTTTCTTACTAGTGTTCATTCTTTAACAAATATTTCCACATCTAAAACTTGAGGGAAGGAAGAGAATGACTTATCAATTGAGGCTATGGTTTAATTGTGACTGTCTAAATTCAATAGAGTGTAAGTACCTTAAAGTGGTGTATACATTTGTGAGGAATTGGTATATTACAACCCTATACTTTATCCCACAAACTCTTAAAGCTACTGGTGTATATGTATACAGCGCTTTAAATATAATGTAGACTATATATTTTAAAGGTTAAATATTCATCTTATAGGTTTAAACATGCAATAAGTTTACATATAATGGAAGAGTTATAATTAATCAATATCTCAACCCTTGCATCACATTTTCTTCTCATTTAATTTTTAATTAATAGAATTAGATAGTTTAAGTCTCAGAGATTTTATGATAAATTTCCATACATTTTTTTCCTCTCATTTAGCTATTTATCATATTGCCTATGTACATACCTGTAAAACATCACTGAAATCCAGTAGCATGTCTTTCAAAGTCAAGGGAGATGATTAAAAAGTAGTAGTAGAAAAAAAAACATATGTCATAAAAAAAACTAAGAACCACACACTATAAACAAGATTCCAATAACTTTCTATTATTTCTTTTGTGGAATAAAACCTGGTTATAATTATGCCAGTTTTGAAGTAAAGGTCAGCAGAATTATGAACATAAATGTCATTTAAAGTTTTCACTGAATGACATTTGCATGATATGTAAAGGATACGAGGAGTCCCTTCCGTTCTGCATACAAGGTAAAGGCATGCTGCAACAACATGTGATGTTTTCCTGCCTCTGGTTAATCTTTTTGTGACTGCCATTTTGAAGAAATTATATGCAGTATCTATGCAGTGAGTATTCAGGTGTAATTGAGCCCCAAGCTGAGTGATCTTTTTCTTCCCTAAAGAGTTTAGATTTAAAAAATGAAGTCTGAGTAAAGAAAGCCACCAATACAGCCAACATTACATTATTTCCTTTGACATGTTCTTACTTCATAGAATAGGCAACGAATGTAATTGAACAATATCAATTTTAAACTTGTAATAAATCTAACATTAAAGATGGACCAAAAGTCAATATCAAATTGATATTTGTCAATCTTGCTTTGCTGACAAACACAATACTGCTCTCCATAGCAATACTTAAAAATGAACCTTATACATTCATATAAGATTCAACTTTTGATTATCTGCTGGGCTTAGACTCAACACAATCAAGTAAGTATAGAAAGTTCAAACTGCAATCAAAGCTATCATTTCACAACAGCTCATCTTTTATATTCCATCTCTATCTAGGATTTTCTTTTTAAAAAATCTTTCCAAGGGAAATATGTTGCTAACAAAATGTTTCTCACCATTAGAAAGTGTAATGGCTCTTGATTCTTTCCCAAATCCATGATGAAATCCATTTCCCATGTTGTGGGATTTTCCACCTACAATGTATAAAATGTTTAAATCAAAGGATAAGATTTGATAGCTCTTTTTTGATATTTATATAAGACAAAAGGCTCGATTTTTAGAAATTCTCAAAGTACCCGGGTCATTTCTAAAAGTCTACAAATGTTCATTGAAACATGAAGATGATAAAGCAGAGTATACATGATATATTCCAGAAAGTCTGAAATTTTAGGTACTTGTACACTCCTTCATCACTGCACACATGTGCCAAAATTATCACGACATGTTAAAACTGATCTGTAAAGTTGTGCCTAAATAACTTAACATGCACAATGAAATCAAGTCAGGTTATAGAGAATGTTAATCATTATGCAGTTCTACTTTAAGACTTTTATCAGACTGAATTACATACTGGCATAATTTATCAATGCATTCCTTTTCATAAAATGTATTGTCTTAGACTTTCATTCATGAACAATTTTGTAGTAGATTAAACTGCTTCTTACCTTCACCAGAGACATACTGTCCAATAACTGATGCACCACCAAGTGCATTCTCTTGAAATTGAACTTCAGATACAATTATTTGATCTTCAAGAACAGAGCCACAGTTCGTGCAGACAGAGTTTCCCCTGGCTGGATCATAATCGATGTCACTACCTTTGCAGTGATGACACACACCTGATGACATATCGGCAATTAAAATTCTAAATTGTTAAAAAAGAAAACCGATACACGTTCAAAACTGTAAATTGTGATTGACAGGTTTAACTTTAGCCTAGGGTATAGTATACTGTCATATTTTACATTTTAATTAAATACTAAATGTATCATCGCATATGTCTATTGATCAATACACTAAATACCTATGGGTTGAAAATATATGTTCTGTATTTTGCAAAGGCTGTGAACTATCAAACTGATAGCCCTGCCTAAATAATATTGCAGCTTCTTTACATCAGATTGAAGACATAACACTGCTGAACGGACGTGGTAGATATTGGTAGAATATTTCACCAGTCATATTATCGATAATTGTAACCCGTTTATTTTTCATAGGGATAAGTCATTTTGTTTTGAATACACATCAACTGTCAGAGAAGTAATATCTCCTTTTATGCGTGTTCATTATTTAATTTACTTTATTTTATCAATTTTATAATTTAGAAATGAATCAGGAAAGTTAAATTCTGTAATTATCAAGCAAATTAATTCATTTTCGATTATTAAACAAGATGCTCTGCAACTACCCGTTCTGAAAAATAATGCAGTGGGTCCATCTAAACAAGAGGAAAGCAAGCCATGACGTCACGAAACAGGGATCAACCATGAATTGGCTGAAAGTAACATAGTTTCCACCGGCTATATGTAGCTGATTTCCTTAAGTTATAGATCAGTAAAGGTACGTAGATATTTTACTGATGTTTTCTTTGAATTGAGACATGAATCGGTATTTCTAATGTACTTTCACAGTGTATAATGCTACAATTCGCAACCGCAAGATGCTTACTTCAATAAACTGTGACTCAGTGCTCTTCACATCATTTACAATTATATTTTCTTAAAATTTAATTAACCTGAAAGTGCAGATCTGAAATTTCCTTAGTCCTAAACTCACAACTAGATTAAATGTTTCTTTGTATGCAACTATGGTAAAATAAATGGTTGTGACATACTCACATAGGTTTGGATTAACAAGGACCCCCTCAACTCAAGACATCAAACTCAAGCCAAGTAAAGCTGCCCAAAGTAAAAGCCTCAGTTTTTAAAAACTTAGTCAATATAAACATGATATTTGAATATGACCAAATGATCATCAAACTAAATATATACCTAAACTCAATTTCTTCGGACCAAAAGAGCAAAAAGAAGTGATAATCTTTGTATAATCATATTTCTTATTACAAATATGCTTCCAATACCACTTAGTAGTGGATAACACATCTATAATATTTCCTTATCTGCATGTAACATCACTTCTTGTTCAAACATTTACACTATTAAGAAAATTTCATTTTGTGATTAAGATATTTACACATTTTGTGTTTATACAGGTTTTTGATTTAGTTTGATGGCGTTTTTCCTGCCTGTATATGTAGAGTAAATGTTTCAAGAAAATTTTTACAAGCGACGAAAGACTTCACCAAACATGGCGGAGAGTGGGGACTGCCCGCTTCCTGGACTTGAAGTAGAAGAAAGTCCTGAGCATGGAATCAAAGTTCTCCGAGGTCTTAATCAGCTTAAACTTGAGAAGATATTGTGTGATGTTACGTTGGTGGCAGAAGGTGAGAAAAAAGAGTATTATGCTAAAGTACTTCAAATCTATTTTTGGGAGATACATATACAATACAATCTGTTTGGTAAATGATATGGGGGCTGTTACCTCATCAATAACATAGTATAATTTCATGACTAATGTAATTGTAATGTCCAAAGATATTTTTAATGGAATATGCTGAAGGGAGTATGGAAATGAGACTTCCAACTCTCCTCCATTGTATGTTTAAATCATAATGGTTTTTAACATCAACACACTTTGTATCTTTATTTTGCAGGAGAAAAATTTGATGTTCATAAAGTCATTCTGGTGTCTTGTTCTGACTACTTTCGATCCATGTTTACAAGTGGAATGAAAGAATGTACACAGAGGGAAATCGAATTAAAAGGTGTAACGAGTAAGGGCTTGGAAAAAGTCCTAGAAGTGATTTACACATCTACAACTATCTTAGAAGGAGATGATATATTTGACGTCATTGCAGCAGCGACACACCTACAAGCAACCCCGGTCATTGAATTTTGTGAAAAAAACTTTTTAAGTGGTATGACAACTGGCAATTTTTATGACTTTATCAATACAGCCAAACTGTACAATATGAATAATGCATTAAGACAAATAGACGTCTTTATTGCTCAGAATTTGATGCAAATAGCAAAAGATGGAACTCTACATTTACTTACATACGATCAGATGCAGAATTGTTTGAAGTGTAACTCATTAGCCCTAAAGGAAGTGGATATATTTCAAGTTGCCTGGGATTGGTTAAGACAAGATACAGGACACGAGCAGTTTGCGGTGCCTCTTATGTCAAGTATTAGATTTCCATTGATAAGTCCTGCAGATTTGGTTGGAAGGGTTCAGGCTGTAGAAATTATGATGGGGAAACCAGAACTGAGAAACATGGTCCTCATCTCCTTGAATTATCATGTTGTTCCCCATTCTCAGCCTTTAAAAAATTCTATTTCAACACAAATGAGATGCTGGATTGAAAGATTAGTGAGTGTAGGGGGACGAGAAATACATCCTCATCCTGGACTACATGATGAAGTGTATGTTTTTGAGGATAAGATCACGCCAAATAGTTTATTAAATCGCAAAGAAGTTGCCACCTTGCCAAATGCTCTCAGTCATATGCAAGTGGTGACATTTAACAATTTTTTGTATGTGCTAGGTGGCTGTACGACACAATGTGCGCATGGAGAGTCAGCAGTAAATTCTGTGCTTAGATATGATCCAAGGTTCAAACTCTGGTATCAAGTGACCCCAATGATCAATAAAAGGGCCTACTTCTTTGCAGGAGTTCTGAAAGGTAGAATTTATTCAATTGGTGGAAAATTTAAAGACGGCAGCTTAGCGACTGCAGAGCGGTATGATCCAGAAACCAATATATGGGAACCTATTCCACCCATGCCTTCTGCATACCATGCACACGCTGGGGCTGTGTACGGAGATCACATCTACATATCTGGAGGCTACAGTAATAACCACTTTACTCCAGATCTACAAAGGTATGACCCAACTACACACCAGTGGGAAGATATGGCACCTATGCTGACTCCTAGGGGGTGGCATGTGATGTGTGTGGCACAGGACAAACTGTTAGTGTTTGGGGGTTGTAATCTGAATGCAAATCAGCAAGCACTCCCTGTGTTACAGTCAGAATGTTATGATCCTTCTACCGATCAATGGACAGTTATAGCCCCTTTGTCGATATCCCACAAAGAGGCATCATGTGTTGTTTATCAAGACCATGTTTATGTCATAGGCGGTTACAATGTGCAAACAAAAACTGGACAAAAAATGGTATCTAGATACGACTTGTATACAGGTACCTGGGAAACACTAGGAGCTCTTCCCCAAAGTAAGACTGGTGTAGGATATTGTACACTTAAATTACCCCTTTACCACCTAGATATTGATTGAAATTTTAAAGAAATATAGATTGTAAATACATTTCATTGATTCAAAACCCATTTTTTCCCAAATCATTGTAGTTTCAGTGTTAAATTGAAAACATGTAGCACAGAACAAAATACTGAATGGTGCTCAGGAACTCTTTGGAAAAAAGACAAGATTTTGTAAATAGTGAACAGGATACTGCCCCACTCTCTGAAGCTGTAACTCAATTGTACTGAAAATCTGCAGTATTACTAAGGTTCACACTTTGCAACATGTGGATAATCATTACTTTTTAGAATCTAAATTTATGCCAATTTATTATAAGAAATTGATGAGTGGCAATATCATTTCATAAATTCTGAAGATGGCAATAAATTAAATGAAACAAAAAAGGAATTTCAATGGAGAACAATTTAACTCTATGCTGTCAAGTTATGTGTTGATTTTATAGTTGTTCAAATCCATGGTGCCCGCAACCTAACGAAGGTCCATTTTCTTTAAAGTTGAAGCAATCAAGGGTGCCAAGTTTTCTGCGTTCTGTACAATGATTACTAGAAGTTTTGAAAGAATTCATCATCCATTCATTTGTGGTTTTAAATTCTGACCTTTGGTGAGTCATTTTGCTATAAGTTATGGTTTATGTAAACAAAATGATATGCAAATTGTCAAAGCATATTTTTTTTAGGTCAGCATAAATTATGGATCGTCTAACTATCACATTTGAGGTTTTATCACAAAATGCCCATTTATTAAGATCAAATTCAAACTTCCTTTTTGTGTTTAAAATTATAAGTTGTAGTACGAGAAATCATACAGAAATAATTCATCAAACTATGTGTAGATTTTTCTGGATCATACAGAAAATGTCGACAGTTTTTGTTTTGTTAAGTTCCATGTATTTGTCATACTTTATCATTATAGATATGAATGAAAGATAGGGTTGGATAACATAAAGGTTTTATTGTAAGATGGAAACTTGGGCAATATATTAAACAGGGAAAAAAGGGAAGGGAGTGCAACAGGAAAACCCTGGGAGATTATTTGTCATTTCCTGCTTTACAAAAGATGAATTCCATGTCATCAAACATGTCACAAAATAAAATAGATTCCAAATCAAAAAGAATTATATGAAAGATATTTTTGCAGTTAGTTCATCAATGCTATCTAAAAAATCCTAAAGTCATATTTGTATTGTATGATTTTATTGACTACAGCGATTATAACTGTGAAGCTGGGTGGCATTTCCTGTACTATTGACATATCCCTAAATATAACTAGAAATGAAAGTATGAAACCAAAACCCTACTGGGTAGAAATAAATCAGTTCAGGTTTATTAAATCTCATGCAACAAACAAAAATAAAGGGGGGTGGTTGGGTTTGTAGCTTGAAATGTGTTGTATCTTTGCTTCTGCACTGAACAAGAAACTATTATTGGAATGATAATATTTTGTATGATCAATATACTTCAAGCAATATGCTATACGGCTTTTGAAGTATTTGTACATTTTCATAAGAAACCAAATACATGTGTATTCCAATCAGTTTATTCTTTCTAACTGATTTATTTCTTTGTCGTATTAAACAGCAATTTAATTTTGTAATATTTACATGATTAGTTACAAGAAAAGGGAAATTCTGATGAATTCGAAAAAGCAATTGCCAGTATGTATTGCAATTAAGCCAATGTTCATCTAGGGTGAAAAGCACTAAGAAAATTGATAAATCTTTCAGCAAAATGAATGAAACAAAAGCCTCTGTATCAATGTATCCCTTGTCAAGAGAAAAAGATATTTGTAAAGTTAAAGTGTATACTTTTTTGTTGTTTCAGTGTCTGTAAACTTTTGAACACTTATCACAGTCAGTTTAAAAGCGAACTCTCAGCCAAATCAATGTTATTTTCTATCAACTAGAATGTATTTCTGTCAAAAGCAAATTTGCTGGACAAATAATTGAACCCTGTACATATTTTGTAACTTGAACTCTGTTTAGTGGTATTTATAACCAATAATTGTACACTGTAATCATGAAGAAAAGGTTGCACACAGGTGCAGAGTGCAAATTTCAAATTAAGCCATATTTAAAAGGAAAAAAAAGGAAAAATAAACCATCAGAAATAGAATCTGATCAACGTATTCTTTGTTGTATTGTTTTTGTTTATTGTTGATTTAGGCCAAACCAAATTGTTCTGTTGGTTGATGGATACTGCCAGGGCCATTTTTATTTCAAGATTGATGATTTATTTACTTTTTTCAAAATTCTACTTTCAATCAAAATTAGGCAACAAATGAGCTTGGTTTTTCATCAGACATACATGTGAGTAAGTAATTTGGTTGTGGTCTAAGAGTTGGATACTGCCTTTAAGAAAAACTGCTGATTCAGGGCTTGAGTGTGATTTGCTTATTTCTCAATGGTTAGTAGAGAGAAGTCAAATTATTATGTTTTCCTACCACTAGATGGTAGTCTTGTTTTAAAATTGAACTCTATAGCTTACTAATGGCACCAGGTGTCGTTTGGAGAGATGCTTTTAGTGCTCCTGTGGTTCTCCTTATTGCATTCAAGAACCCATTTTTCTTGTCAATAAAGAAATGACCAATGTTATGGGTATCCCAGGTAGTCTGCTGATGACTGCTGGCTTATGGTTTGGAATACGTTTTTAAATAATGGATTTGTTTTGTTTGCCGCCCATGGTAGTGTAATCAGGGCATTATAAAGCCTGTACGGTTACTACCCTTTTTATAGGTTTATTTCTATTTAGTTGGGTGGGGTCATGTCTATTATTTCATGACACCCTCCATGGGATAAATAATATATAATTTTCTTAAATCATATTTTTAGTGTTTGTGGTAAATTTTTGCTCATTTAGCTGGGTCACGCAGTAAATATTACTATGACAAGGAATATCACTGTTTCATAGTAATGAAATGTTGATTCATAGTAATGAAATGTTGATCCATATTTTTGTTGACACAAAAAATCCTTATCTTTTAAAACTGAAACAAGCTATGCTTAAAAAAAAATGTTCAAATTTCTTGACCAATACTAAGACAAAAATATTACATTATAGTATCTTTTCTTTATGGATGATTACTGTTCTTAAAATTCTTATTCTCTTTTTTTTTTAAATCAATACCTTATTTTTTTACTGTTTCGAGCCTTGATAGAATCCTCCAACCCCCTCCTTCTTGCAAACAAATATAAAAAACAATGTCTGTCTTGAAGACATTGATTGAATTATAAAAGAGAGCCTTTATTGAATTCAACTACTTGTACCTTTTAAGATCTATGATAAATATACATTATGGTTACAAGCACTTAAAATACGTTTCTATATCTACTGTGGTGAAATAGAATATTAGTACTTCTAACATATTATGTTCTTCATTAAATTCTTTCATTTCCAAGATCAAACAAAAGCTTTTAGTAATGTCTATACATGTAAATTGTAAGTCGCCATGTTCAATAATGTACTAACAGAACTTATCTATGGCATTTCATGATAGTTTTATTTGTGAAATAGTTCTTTATACACATGCAGTATGCCCCTTTAAAGCTTTTCAGGAACTGTTTGATTCAGCATAAGAAAAGAATGGAACAGTTTCAGCCCATTGTACTACAAAATCATGTGTAGATTTTTTATTTAAGTGATTTCCTTTACAAATATATCAGTGTTTTTTTCCAGTATAACTATTAAATTTATCTGTATTTGGCTTATTGTTCACAACTTTTTTTGTGACAATTCATTTTGAAAGTTTGTTAGATTGAAAAATCCTTTCAACAAAGTGAAATATCTGTAAACTTTTAGCAACTGCCTTCCTTTACAGTTTCATAATCCAATCTGAAATCTTTTCCAATCTTTTTATCTTTCAACACATGAATAGATAATTTGACCTCTCCATCTTTTGATTGCAATTCAATGTAATTCTTCAGATTTTTATTTGTTCTGTTTCTGCAATATTTCCTGGTCCTCCTAGCTTTAGTGCGCTCTTGGCCGTCCAAAATGATTCTATGCCCACCAGAGGGAGCTAACTGAAGAATACGGACGTCACACCCTGAAGGATTGATGAACAAACTGAAAATATAAAATTTGTGGATTTTAGATTGAAGTTACATGTAAAAACTAAATATATCAAAGCCATACTTAAAAAAACATGCTGTATCTCAAGCTATATAACATATGTGCGTGCAAATCAATTTCAAAATATTCTAACCCCAATCCCAAAAATCAACTCCATAAATCCCAGTTCCAGGAAATGACAAAATCCCTTATACCAAGAAATTCAAATGGTAAGTCCCAAATCACAGATAAAAATGCCAAACCCCAATTCCAGAGATCGAGAACAAGTAAATCCTAGATCCCAAGAAAACATATCTGTAAATTCCAAGTCCCAAAATATTCAAAAGGGTGAATCCGACCCAAGTCCCAAAAAATCCCTCACCCTCTCTGCAACATAAGGTTATAGAAATCTAAATGATTACATACCTAAAGTTTTCTTTTGTCTCTCCATTTCTGAATGTTGTCGACAGTTTTCCATCTGGTTGAGTCCAGATAAGATATCCTTCTTGTGCTTCCAAAATTATGTCTTCTGTTTGCAAGCCACTTAAAGAAAGAAAATCAATACAATAGAATAATAGTATAGTGCAGAACAATATGATACAGTACAGTATTCTGTATAATATAATTTTATTGTTTAGAAATATAAATAGTGACATAGAGAAAAAAGGTTTCTCAATAATGAATATAGAAAAACAAGTCTAGAAAAGAAATTTTGATATTTAGTTTGACTATATTACATCAAAAACTTATTGAAGGATTACAGTGAAACCAATTATAAAAATCACTTTTTTCAGATTTGAGGGGGAGGGGGGGGGAGGGGGGTTATCGTATGTTGGGCTTTCAGATTAATCCAACCCCCATAAATGGTAACTAGGTTGGCTCCTCTTTGTGTTTCAATGCTGCTTGGATTAATAAATGTTGTTGATGTTTTTATTTATGTTTTGTGAGCAAAAGATATAACTTGATATTGTCCAAAACACCTGTATATGAATGATATGATCATAATTGTTATACAACTTACTGAACCATTATTAAGCCATCAAAGGCAGCAAAAATAACCAATATTGTAACCGGAATCCGGCATGTAATAGGAAATACATAAATAGCTTACCTTGTTGTATAATGACCCTGAACAACATTTTCTTCTTTGACATTGCCACAAGCAGCTGATGTATCATCGCATGTTTTTTTGATTTTTGAATGTTTTTCCCTTTTCAATGACATGTCCATGTCAAAACCAGGAGGTAGAGGTCCTTTGCTGCCACAATCAGCAGGAGAATCATTACAACATTTGTTGTGGGCAGGACCTTTATGTAATGGGGTTACATCAATGTTATTTTCAAGATTTAATTGGTAAGCAGCAGCTGGATTAGAATTGCTTTGCAGTTCATCTGTAGATGTTTTTAATTCTGTGTGAGTTTGTTTTGAAAGTTCAATGGGTCTGTTTCTAAAACGTTCACTTCTTTCATCAGTTTCATAAGATAAAAATATATCACTGTCTTCAAATTTTTCTTGATCATCAGTAGGAGTATCACCATGTCCATCTTTTTGCCTCTCTGCTTGCATTGCCTCATCTTTAAGACTTTGTCGAAATGACCAATTTTTGTATTTGATCATCAGTTCCACAATGTCTGCTGGTGTCTCACGAAGTAAGTTTGAAGTGCCTTTCCCTCGTCCATTCTCACTGATAGCATCTGATTGGCTTTTCAACTTGATGTCTGATAATTTCTCTCTGCCCAGAAAGCTAGCCGTACCAGGCATGACATCTGGTCGTTGCCCAGTGTTTACTCTTAAAGCTTTTTTCTCATCTTGAAAATAAGATCCATCATCACTCAAAGAACTCTTGAAGCGATAACTAAGAGGCCCTTGATATCCATAAGAGAAGGTGTTTTCCTCAGGTAAATCTTTCTTATCATAATGTTTTACAGATTTCTTTAGCCCTGAAGTAAAAGGTTCTTGACGTCTTGGGGAAGCATAAACACTAAAAGGAGGACCAGTCTCAATGCACAAGTATCTGGAAACACAAGAGTGTGGAATTGGAAGCCCTCTTAGATCTTCATCTACTAGATGTCTCCTTGGCATGGAAGAATCACAGCTTTCCAGTGTACACTCATATCTCAAAGTTCTGTGACATTCACTCTCAGGTGACTTGAAAGAAGGTCCATCCCAACGGTTTATTTTCCTGTACATTTTTAGTTTTTTTTTCAAGTGCCAAGCAAAGAAACCAACCACAGTTCACCTGTTTTTTTAGATATTAATTTCTCTTCTAACTTAATTGTTGTATTTTTTTTACACATGTAATTCAATAATGAATGCAACAATGATTCATCTCATTTCATCCTTTTTCCTTGTTTTAGTCCTTTCGTCCTATTCATTACACCTTCTCTTTAAATGTCGTTTTTCATTTTATCTTTTCAATGTTTAGAAACCTATCATGAAATATTTGTTTATAATTATTCAAGGTTGTTCTTCATTAAATAAAGCTATCATATAGAGTAAATATCCTGGTATGACATGAGTTATTTCATATTGACTAATTGAAAGCCAAACCCACAAAAAGGATTGATGTACATATTATGTGTCAGAGTGCGACATCAAGGTTTACTTCAATGGCATTATTCCTATTTCTTTGGCTGCATGCAATACATTTCCATATTTACTTTGTCACAAAAACCTCAAATCAATGGAAGTGTACTGTTTACACTGTAGATTGATCTAATATATCTATCACAATTTATAATTTACATCCGGCTATATCTTTAGAACACAGCTTTCCCAGTTTTTTTATAAACTGCTATGACATGTAATGTATGAATAAACCATTATTTTCACCCTATTTTAAGGTATAGTCCTCAAATTTTTGACTTCCTCTTATATAGTCCACACATATACAAATGTGCAAATTCTACTCAAAATAAACGTCTGCATCTATATTTTTTTATACAA
>JAVSBT010221528.1:0-13161 GCA_033118115.1 Pharyngocirrus eroticus | reverse complement strand
CACAAGTACCACCAGTATTGTTGATTTTCTCTGTGTTTGCCAAACTGTTGCACAAAAAAATATTCAATGATTCCACAACTTGTCCAAAACAAACCTTTTTTTCTGATCAAAACAGCTTTTTAACTAATTGGGGGGGGGGGGGGGGGAGTCCTTTTGTATTGTCCACAATTAGTGCCAAGATGGAAACAATAGAGCCACCATATGCTAGAAGCTGGATGGCATTATTTGGGTAAGGTTTTATGCTTTGATGAACACTTTATAATGATGAATGTTGATTTTGGGACTTACTAGTGAAACAACATTCCAATCAATAACTACCGTTAAGCTTCATGTATACATTTACAAAAGGACCCCAAAACATTAACAACATATAACAAAGTACCAATGTACACCATTGTGCACAAAGTGAAGAAAAATTTCAATTTAGATGATATGCCTGATATTGATATGGAGGGGTTTCCTAAAACAACTATAACATATCATAAAAAGGACAAAGAGAACGATTTTACAGTAATTCAAAGATTTTATACACATTTTCTTTTGAAGATTTTAAATTCCTTAGAGCTTGAACAAAAGATCTCATTTGAAAGAAGAAAGAAAACTCTCAATCAAAACAGTAGATGAAGTACCTATAGACAAATCCCAACAGATGTTGCCTTTTTTATAGAAGATCAAAAGATACTACCTCAGGTCTTCCAGCAAACTGAACAGATGACTTAAGGCAAGTCTTTTCAATAATTTCTTTCTTTTCTTCATACAATTTCAGAAGATTCTGTTTTTGTTTGTTTTCAAATTTTACAATGTTAACTGTAATTCGTCCCCAAACATATCAGCCCCATGCATGGACTTCTACCTAAAACCAGTAAGAGGTCGCTGTCCAAGAATCTGCCTCCCCTCAGTGCGAAGGAGAGATTAAAATAACTTTATCCCTTAGCACTATAAATGACTTAAACAATATTAGAACTTTTGCCTATGACACATTATTATGCACACTTTTTGTCAACAAAATATATTGAAATAGAGGTCTATATGCGAAAGCTTAGCTAACATGAATAATTATGCTAGATTATTATTATAACATCGCCAGAACAGAAACAAAATTTAGTAAGAGTTCAAAAGGAAAATTCTGTACTAAAATTCAACTCCTTTTCCAAAAAATGAAATAACTTTAGTTTGAGTACTAATGAAAAAAAATGTAATAAAATTCAAAAAAGTTATTAAAAAAACCTCATACCTATTATATCAATGCTTTTTTCCTATATGATGAAACCTTCTTGCCACACTGATATTTTTCACAACTGTAGTGATATTGAACAAGTATATATTTGAACTGCAAGAGTTTTTAAATAACAAAGTGAAAGATTACTTTGGTTGTTATTATCATACACAGCTGAATAAGAAGAAACAGGTTGAAAGAAATCAATGCAAGCCACATCCTCTGATACTCCCACTTTCCTGTCCATTTCTTGAGTTTATTTTATTCACTTGACACTGGTGTCAGGTATACAAAAAAGGCAAATTAAGAATCTATACCCCTGGTTGGCAATGACCATTCTTCTCAGGTGATTAATCACCATCCCTTGTCATAATTAGGTGTATCAGGGTTCCAATTGTGAACTATTCATTTGTTACAGTTTAGACTAAAGGGCTCTACATGAAATGATTATTAACCAGAAATAAACTGGTTTATGTAAATAATAAAACCTACATAATTTGGGTTTTTCTCTTCAATTGAGATACAATTTATATACAAATAAATGTGCGATGTCAATTGGTGAATAGTACCTTTTATATACATATTTATAAAAACAAATAGAAGCACAACAATGAAAAATGTTTCTTTGGCATAAATCATATACTGTTTGACCTACATGTAGATTTTCTTGATAATTCTTCTTTATTTTCCCCCAAACCAGACTTACTTTCAAGATCTTCTAAATAAATTCATAAAAAATAGGCTGATGACTACAGTTGAAAGTATAACAATACACAAACAGTAAAAATAGAATCAAAATTTTGAACATAACAAATCTTCAAACCTTAACATGCTACCAAAAAGTTAACATAAAAAGACCCATCAAAACTTCTAAAATGTATTAAAAACATTCACTTGACTATGGTTACATCCTTACCTGCGAGATATAAACCTGTTGTTCATTGACACCCTCCATGATGTTGTGGGTGTTTCCTGCACTATATATTTACACCCACTTTTAGTCCGATTTCTTTATCCTCCTATAAAGTTGTCAATATCAATACTAATCATATGAAAATAATAGTTTGAAAAGAACTGCAAATAATATACTTCCTCTTTCGAACTTTCTAACTTATTAACTATCTTTTACTGAGATCAACTTTGCCTCCAATTGCTATGAATCTCAGTCTAAGTCTGTCAAATATACAACTTCAATAGAATCCATTAGTCTCCTTCGGCAAATAATTTTCAATCTGTACTATTTTTTTGTTCAATGTTGAGTAACTTTTTCTGAGTCCATTGTTTTCTTTCAAGACAAGTCTATGGTCAACTAAAATTGCAACTAGAATACAATACAAAAAGTTTTTGCAAGTTACTTCGATGTCCCCAAACTTTGTATTTAGAAACTCCTACAACTATTCACTTTCTCCTTCACAAGTAAGCCTTCACAAGTGTGTCATGTGAAAAAAAAGGCTGTCCCTACTTTGACCTGTCCACTACTAACATCCCAGCTGAATACTACTCCAGTAAACACACATATATTGGTGGAGAGTCTTTGAGTGATGCAGTTGCTGCTGTTGCAGTATGATGCTCACTAGACAGCCACTGACACAGAAACAGAGACCCGTGGGAAAATACACTTGTATCAAGCACCGTGAGAACAATAGTCAATTGCCATTACACTAGTTAGATGCATACCCTCCAACATAAACAACATTTAGATATTAACAATTGGGAGTAACTTTTTTCTTTAATTCAAGTTCTTTCTTAATTAAATAATATTTTCTTCATGTTCTTTTCTAATTCTACCATGTATGGTAACATTAAATGTGGCTGATTTGATAGGTAAGGATAGGTAGAGAAAATTAATGGTTATTTAGCCTTAATTATTAACTGTTACCTCCATTTTGCCGTTCAAAATTGCCATAGTTTTGCTTTATTCAATTTCATTTCTTTCAAATCCTAGGGTAAAATTTATGCTTTCATAAATAACCTATTGCAGAAAGAATAATGAACACTTTCAGTGTGAAACTTGCTAAGTAAAAAAACAGTTTAGCTTTCAAAAACAATAAAACTGATGTAGACATTTAAAGCAATCCAAATGTCAAGTTGATATAGCAAATTGAAAACTACATGAACAAAACAGATTTAACATTATTTTAAAAATCCCATGCAAAAAGGAAATGATAATAATTGAAAAGGTAGTCAAATTTAATCATACCAGTTATATCTATTCAAACAAGAATAAGATATACTGTAGAATCGTGAAAACGTAATGACAGAAGACAATGATTTTGATTCACATCTCACAACTTAATCAGAAAAGGGGGGTACAACGGTTAAATGAGAAAGCTGAATCAACTGTCATCCTAAACAAACAAAAGACCACTAACTTTTTTCCTTCTTGGGTTAGCAGGTGTTTAAGCCGCTTGATGATGACACACTGCTGGGCACTTGCCCATTCTTTTGGAAGAAGAAAATCAGGTTCTGGTAGACTGATCAAAGCTCTTTGTTGTGATTATTTATCACAGCACTCTAATGATTTTCTATCTCTAGAGAGATGTTGGTTTGTAAACAAACTTTGGGGACAAATTTATGATGTAATTCTAATTTCTACAATTCTTGACTATTCATCCTCAAAGCAACAATCTCTATTCATAATCTTTACTACAAATCAGAATATTTCAATTCTAGCAAAGTATCTATATATTTCATAATCATACAAGATTATTTGAGGGGTGATGTCATGTAAACAATCTAATTTCACGTAGAGTTACAATTTTGACTTCATTTATACATAAAAAGCATGGGCTCAATTATGATATCAACATCCCCTTTTTAAATTAAAGACTCAAATAAATGTCAAGCTTATGCTTTGAATCTCAGTTGGATTCTGAAAGGCATTATGTGAGAAATAACATTTAAATTAAAATGTTGCCAACTTTTCCATGATCATTTTGCAAACTTTTTTTGTGCTATTTAAGTAATTATGTGTCTTACAGTTTTTTTTTACCTTTCGCCATTTCTGGCATAGAACAGGTATCCAATTAGACATACAACATTTTAACTATAGATTGTTTACTTGAAGCTTATGCAAAGTGATTCTTTTCTTTACTTTATTCAAGGGTTGACAAACAAACAGCATGTGGCCGCATAGTTTTCATTGAAAAGCATCACTCCAAGAAGTTTTACAAATGGAACACATGGTTCACATTGTGTAAGCCAGGCAAATAATTCCCATATAAACAAAGCAGTTCTTAATTTTTTGTCTGTTAAAAGTATTGATTTTTTAAAGAAAATACTTCAGTACATGTAAATGCACTCAACAGTTTAATAAGCCATAACACAGGAAAAATATTGTTGTGACACTTTATACACAATTTGGCAGTCCTAACTAGCATACATACTATCCTTTTAATCACTGCAATTTGGATATTCAATTACCCTTTGCCACTAATGAAAGAAAACAAACACTTCATCTGGGTTAATGGTATTTGGTTAAATATATCAATTGGTAAAACTTCCCACATTCCCTTTAAAAAGGTCTGGCAAGTAAGCTGGGTTCAATGTCCAAAATGTTTCTCCAGCAATATTAAAGAGATACCAGATAAAAAATCTTGCTGTACTCCGGTTCATACATTCAATTAGCCTTTTATTTTCACTTTATTATTTCCTACTTCCATACTAAAGCACACATTAATAATATTCAATCTGGTACAATAATATTCAATTTCAAAATAGATGCTTTAAAATAATTGTTTTTTTCTCTGTTTACTTTCAGAAAGGGTAAAAACCAAAGAGCTTATATACACAAGAGGGTGCACTCAGTACTTTTAGTGGTGACATGTTATAGCGCAGCGCCGCCAAGTAATTGGATGTACGCACTACAGTGTTGTCATGAATGTCCTTGTTCACAGGTGTTAGTGGATAAAGACTAAGATTTAGTGCAAGATGCATCATTTACCACAACTAATACTTCGTCGCTTATACATATTAGTTATTACATTCCTATGCTAGAAAACAACAAACCGTATGCAGAGAGACTGTGCTATAAAAGATACGACGTATGCTATGTAGCATACGACGTAAAAGGCTCATTACAAATCCTCAGTGTCGCCGCTTAGTAAATGGATGTATGAACTACAATTTTTGCGTACCATTACGTTGAATACGAGTGAACCCTCTTGTGTATATAGGCTCTTTGTAAAAACTTAGTCACGCCCTGTGGGGTTTCATTTTTTCCTTTGTTGTTTAATGGTATTTCATAATTTAAATGCCTTTAATCTTAATTGCAGACTAATACAGAAATTAAATAAATGAAAAGTCCCTAACCTGCCTTTGAACTCAGGACCCTGTGATCTACAAGCCAGCACTTTCCTCTAGACTAAAGGGTCCGAACCATTAAGCCTGATCAGTAGAGGCTTTAATGATATTGCTACACTACTCTCCTTTTTTTTGGGTCTTCATCCCAAAAGACTTCCCCAAACAGGTTCACCCAGTAAAATGCGAGGTTTGCTATGGCGCCAAATGTAAAGATTTGAGTAGACGAAATGGTTCCAAAACCTGGCTTTGAACTCATAACCCTGTGTTCCACAAGCTAGCACTTTACCTTTAGAGTAAAAGGTCCTGACCATTTATGCTCGTCAGTCAAAGGCTTAAATCGTTACACATGCTATTCTGTTATGAACATTGTTATAGTGTAAATCTGGCCAACATGTAGAGCTGATTTCATAGTATATTGCAACTAATAAATCTAGACTGATTCAACATCCTCCATTAAACTATATTTCAGAGACCTTAAATAGGGTGCTTTACTTTTTTTTGGAGATGGACAGACTGGCTGGTCAAAATTTCAGCTGGGCTGTCCTATAATTAGCCTTGTCGCTCAATTAGATAAGAAGATAAGCCCAGATTTTTGCTGGACGGCCAGACCATCTGGTCTAGATCTCAACCGACCTGAAGGGGAAAACACTGGACTCAGACCAGTAGTACATCGCACCCTGCCTTAGAATAACATTAACAGCCACTTATCATCAAAGTGATTCTCAAGAACACACTAATGTAATTCCTTGAACTGTCATATTGTTTCCCTGAAAACTGTGTACACACTGCCAAGATATGTTCTGCTTCAATCACAACTCTTAAATCCATGCAGTTGCATTTCTGTATTGTATTATTTAAGTAAAATTATTACAAAACAATTATCACACAAAAAAAAAGAAAATTTCATCTAACTTTTTCTAGAAATATACTTGAGTTTCCAAATTTAAGACAATTGAAAGACATGTAATAATGTGACTACAAATTGACCAGATATTTTTTTCAGTCAATGTGAAATCTCAAAATGATATAACTGGTACAGTATATAATGATGATGTATGTGTATTCAGAAACTAAGGACAGCCCAAATAGATTTGGAGATTTGGCCATTCAATATTTTGATGAAATTATTATGAAGTATCTATACATATTTATTTTCAAAACAAGCTTCTTATCATTGCGACTATTTTCAGAATTGTTTAAACAAAATATCTCTCATAAACATTAACAATCACTACTATAAATTCGTGTTCAATAGCACATTGAGGGTCCTAGACAAGCTACTGACAAATGACAGTTCGTATACTATATGCATAATTTACTCCAAGTCCAGAAAAAACGTAAGTTCCACGAATTCCAATTATACCACATATGATACTTCACGAAGCAAAAAAGTTACTAAGTTGTCAACTTGACAGATGACTGCCCTCCCAAGTTCAGGGGCTTGGTTTGTGAGACATGATTTTCATTACAAAAGGGGTGATATTGCAATATCTTTTTAATGGAAATGGATCAGTTTATATTGTTGACAATTCTTACAGTTGCAAGTGACAAATCATTATAATTACCAAGTTTTGCAGTCGTTGTATGATACTTTTCTTAACTTTCCCCAAAGTTTGAGAGTTTCAAAATGGCTTCTCAATATGCACTGAGCATGCTCATGTTATTGTCTCGTTACATCTCGTCGATTTTGTTGATTTGAACTGTCATGGCTGACAATATTTACAACTGAGCGAAACGATACAAAACTTTTAGATAGTACATCATAATAAAATAAAATGGATGTAGCAGTTGACCAGGAGGGTGTAACAAATAATATTTCACCCAATGATCAATCAAATGATGTTGAAATTGAAGGCAATAATGAAGTTATAGAATCTGACAATGTGATTGACAAACAAGAGTCAGATGATCGTGATAATGAATCACACGCACAAGCCCAACTTGTTGACAAAAACAAAGGCAGCGGAGATACTGTACACATTCAAAACCACAATCCAAATGATACACAAGGTATTAGTCTTATCTAATTTTTACTGAAATTTAGCCATTCGATTTCATAATAACTTAAGGGGGTAGGGTGTGCATTTTGGATTGTGACTTAACCCTCCACTCCAGTCTGGAATTAAAATCTACAGAATACACTTATAAGTTTTAACTACAATAGCCTAACTGCAACCTAAGAAGTACAACAGTAAAGGTTGATCAACAAATCTTAATTCACTCTATAAAGGCAAATATATCGAGAATTATTCCACAAGTGAACATCATGACACACATTTTTATTTTAACCAACAATAAATGACTGTCTCTTAGACTTAGTCATTTCAATTAAAAGGCAGGCTATATGCATTTAAACCTGTTATATAGTTAAGCTGTCTGTCTGATACCCGAACCTTCCATCCCCCTCCTTTTCGGGGTACTACGCATTGATCCACAAGCTATTACTTTACCACAAGACTCAACTAGATAACATACACTTATCTTTTTAAAGCACCAAGTCTTGCCAAGTGTATACATGTAATATACTAGTGTTTATGTATAACATGCTATTTTAGCACCATTGGCATTGCTATCTCATGCAGAAATTGATGTATTTTTGAAAAACATTCTTCTTCATTGCCAAACAAACTAAGCTGAATCTGTGTACTTTGATTAGACCACTTAATTTAGTTCTTAACCTTGCCAATGCTTCATTATAGCTGATTTTGATTTATTTTATCAAAAAGTTTCACTTTTGTTGTTGTCAAAATAGTGGACAAACTTTCAATCCTTGACATGTAATCTTCTATCAAATGAAACAATGCCAACTCTTACATTAGTGACTACAAGACATACCATCTAATACTTAACATAAAGCTATGTTATACACAGTTACACATTACCTAAATTGTTTCCTATAAATACCATTCTATTGTAGTATAAACTTATACTGCTCAAATAGTATCAGACATGTATAATATAGGCTATATCATAGCGTGGTGAATCCTATGGAAGAATGTGAGAAACTTCTTCTGATAACGCATGTTCTATATTTTTCTTGGCTTACCTAAATATGCCAATGTTTAATGACATTTTTGCGGTTATGTGTTGTGCTTTTGAATATAATATTATTGTAGCCTTGCAAATGAATAAAAGAGATATATTTGAAGAATACCTGCTATTTATTTATCCAATTGAATTCACTGGGGAAAGTGTTTACAGTACAGTATCACATTGTGTATCTTTTTTGTAAATTACTTACATACATCCTTTTCTCATATGCCAAAATAGAAAGCTATAAGTTAAATAAAAGGATTAATGTATATATGTTGGATTATTTTTAGGTGAAGCTGTGATGAAAAATAGTAATACGGAAGATGATACTGTTCCACTTTATCCTCCAAAGGAACCAGTTGTAACTGAAGAACCTGCCAAAATGGAAGAGGACAAAGAGGAAAATAAGAAGGAGGAAGATCCAGCCAATCAAATAAAGACAGAAAACGCACAAGACAATTCAGAAAAGTCACCTGAAAACATTTCCAAAACTGAGAAACAAGAAAGTATAGATGTGGAACCTCAGTCACCCGAGTCGCAAACTGGAGATCAGGAATGTACTAATCAGAGTTCTGGATCACATGGGAAAAGTGATAGTTCAGTTAATATGGAAACAAGCCCTACTGCATCTAGTTCAACTCCAAGTTCTGAAGCTCCCACACAAAGTGTCTATCATGTCAAATGGATTGTATTTAAAGGAAATAGTACTCCAATTATAACTCAGAATGAAAATGGACCCTGTCCACTACTTGCCATAATGAATGTTTTATTGCTCCAAGGAAAGGTTAAACTTCCCGCAATGATCGAAATGGTGACCTCTGGTCAGTTAATGGAATACCTTGGAGACTGTATATTTGAAAATGCACCAAAGGTTTGTGTACACAGCTGCGCCACAATGTACTGTTGATTTTCAGCAGTATAGGCTTAACACCCTGATGATGAATATGTACTGTGCCAATGCACTGCTTATTTTGGCAATATTTGATATTTATAGTATGGGAACTGATGAAAAAAAAACCTTTTTGATATTTTAGGACCACTCAGGGGTGGACATAAGGATTGTTTTGCACTGTCCCATGCAGACCTGTTGGAAAACTTTCTACAGGTCTGCATTCAAAATTCACTGTCCTGTATTTAGAAACCACTGTCCCAGCCCATCTTCACTATTATGACATTTCTTCATACCTTTGACAGTAGGAAAAAATATCCACTGTTTTGTACAAACCCCTAACAGTCAGAATCTAGCAAATAGGTTATTGGTTCCAAGATCCATATGTAGAATGGTTCCAAGATCCATATGTAGAATGAATTATTCACCTTTGGAACAAAAGTTGAGAAGTAATTATCTTACCAAGGCCTTTAGAGAAGGCAGAAACGTCGTGAGGTAAGATATTTACTTCTCAACTTTTGTTCCAAAGGTGAATAATCCATTCTACAGTCAATATCTAGGTGTCCACCTTCATCATCAGTGGGTCTCGGGCCTACAGGTATGCCCTTATGTTGACCCCTGCCACTGATCAAATATGTTTCTGATTTAGGGATCGATAGCATGTATATATCCACTAAATCCTTTTAAAGATGAATGAGAAAATGGATTGTCAAACAAAGCCTACTAGTTCAAAACCTGTTTGTTTATTGTTTTACAGAGTGTTACAGAGGGAGACCAACTCAATTATGAACAAAATATGAATGATGCTATGTCTGTTTTCCATAAACTCCAGACAGGATTAGATGTCAATGTTAGGTTTACAGGGTAAGGCAATGATGTCATATTGATGGAAGGATTCACAAACTTCTTATGAATGGAACCCAGGCCTTGAAATCTAGAAAAATCAGATTTTGGTTCCTTGGTGCAATCGCACCAAGGATTTTCTTTTACACAATAAAGTGACAAAATAAGGGGTTTATTCTGAATCAATGCAGCTAGCAGTTCCTATAGACACAGTAACAAATAAAATCAATCAAAAAAAGTCAGAATAACAAGGAGGGGGGGCATTTTTTTTTCCTTGGTGCGATTTATCGCACCCGTAATTTCAAAATCATGAGTGCGACACAGGTGCGCGCGAAATTTCAAGGCTTCGGAACCCTTATAAAATCTACAGAATAAGAGATATAACTATAATTATTGTATGAGAAAACATTTTAAGTCATTTGTTGGTCCATTTCTGTTGTATTGCAAACAAACTTTCTTGTTTAAAGGGGTATATTTATCCTTGTAGTCTAATTTCTATTTTTCGATGATCAATAATCTTAGAGGGCAGCACTGATGTTATAGATGCAGTACAGTGCACACATGACCCTGAATGTTACAGTATGTTTTTTACTCTCATGTTGGTGTACTTTGTTTTGGTTTGATAGGATATCTGAATTTGAGTATACCCCTGAGTGCATAGTGTTTGACTTATTGGCAATTCCTTTATACCATGGATGGTTGGTGGACCCTCAGTCTCCAGAAGTGGTAGCTGCCATAGGAAATTGCAGTTACAACCAATTAGTAGAAAAAGTCATTTTGCATAAGAACTCAAACAAAGAAGACCTTATGGCAGAAGGTACATGTTCTCAGATCATTTAATGGTAACAGTTCCAAAATGGAAAGTTTTTACAAGCAAGTTTTGACCAACAAGAATATTAAAGAAATTAATTTTACCATTTGAGTCACCTATTAATTTTGAAAATTTCTTCTTGACAGCATGAACAATATCTCAAGCTACATTTAATAAAAAAAGTACTATTATTCCATATTAACATTTACATTATGTGCATTTGAAGAAAAGATAACTTTAAAAACCCAATATTACATCATAATTTTATGGAGCAAAGATAAATAATTTCCTCAAAGAAAGAACACTGATCCTGTTGCTGTAAAATCTTTATTATGAGTGCCTTTCACATTGCAGAAAACACTTTCAACATGATTTGTTTGAAGGTGTCTGATAGTGATAATGTAAAAGTGATATACAAATCAATGTAACAATAAGAGTGAAAATGTGAAACAGAATCTTTTTGCCTTTCTATAGCATTATTCAATATATTAACTTACACCCCTCTAGCCCTTAATCAGCCTTAACTATATGTAATAAATCAGACTTAAAATTCAGTCAGTTAATGGGCCCTAGGCCAAGTATTGCCTTGAACATAATATATGGGAATGTTTACCAAAAAAAATTATTGTATTTTCAGTTTGATCAATCAAATCACATATGAAATGCTTATGGGTTTTCTTAATAGACACTTTTATTATTTTTTACAGCTCTACTTGCAGAAGACTTTCTTGAGAGAAATGCATCACAGTTAAGCTACCATGGCTTAAGTGAACTTGTCACAAATGTGAAAGATGAAGAAATGGGAGTTTTCTTTAGGAATAACCACTTCTCAACACTATATAAACATAAGGTAGGTGTCCAGAACTTCATGGTAGATAAATCAGGATTAGGCTTATGCTCAGGCAGAACTTGGTGTGTCTAATTTTATCATTCCTTTTAAAACAGTTTTGTGGCAATAGTCAGCAGGATACCCATCATTGGAATAGTCCTGTGCATAGAGGATCCTGAAAAAAATAAATAAAAGCAATTACTAGAAATAGTATGAAGCATTTCAAGCACCCTACATTGAAAAAGGCATTTGAAATAACACTGTTACTTTTTTTACATATTCATCATCAGGGTACTCTTCTTATATAAGTATTGTCTTTGTGTGAATTGATTGTTATAACACACTGGTAGCAAAAAGGTACTCCCTCCCTACTTCTTCCCTTTGTAAAGCGAAAATGGATAAAGAAGGAAGAATAGAAATGACATTAAAATTGTAGGGATTAAATAAGTGTGTTAAAAAATCTAACCTTTGTTGATGGAGATATCACCAATGTCTGCCATTCCGTTGTGGACTTTATGATTCTTATGGACATTGAAATAATCATCTTCTGAGGCAGGTGTTACGGAATCAGGAGGCTGGTTGGTTTCAAAGGCATTTGGTTCCATTGTAGTGGTTGGTTGAAAGTAGTGTAGTGTCAAATTACATTCTCCCCAAGGCTCATAGATCTGTGTAGTAAGAGATTTGTAGGTCTCATTCACTCCAATCTCCATGCCAGGGCACCCATTGGCAAGGCTAGCCATTGCAGAAAGATTACCTTGTATTTGGCTGTCACGGATAGAAAACAATTTTTTTATTGATAAAGAATAGAGAAAGTTAGATAATTTACAAAATAATATCTATCAAAATTGACAAAGACGTTCACGTGCTTGAAGAAAGGAACAAAACTTAGATGTTCATTGATATTGAGGTCATATGAGGTAAGAGGCAACATGAGTAACATGATTTTCTAAGGAATTCTTGTACTTTTGCTTTGGAATTTTAAAACTGTTTTATTTGTAAAGCGAACATTTACAGAACTGCATTGGTAATATAGAGCTCAAGTGATTATAGCGTTTTAAAATCAGATTATTTGGTGGTTCAGTGTTGATATGTATTTCACGTTTCATTGATATTCTGGAAACCATTGATATGTGGATTGCTGAAGTGATTTTAAACCCTTGTGAAGATAAAGATAAAGATAAAGATAGACTTTATTGGCCCCAAAAATTGGGGAATTCATTTGGACAAGAACAATACTA
>JAVSBT010221195.1:0-13168 GCA_033118115.1 Pharyngocirrus eroticus | reverse complement strand
ATGATGATGATGATGATGTTCTTTCTTTGTACTCCATCGCATCTAACATCTTCAATAATGATTATAAGAAGTCAATCATTATAAAACTTATACAAACGTATACATTGTTTAAAAACTTTTAAGTTTGTATATTTCAAAATATCAGATTGTTTATAGTATCTTACCTGACATATCCATTTCACAACTTCCTCCTCCAAAACCTTGTCTACAGGCGCATGTGTACGTAATGCCCTCTGTTGAACAAAAACCACCATTCTTGCATGGGTTTGAGGTACAGGCATCTTGACAAGAAGAACAGAATGATTATTAACATCAACTATTTTCATTTAGTTTGAGTGGATTTGTATTTGTTTTCATCTTTTTACTTTTGATAAAGAGGATTGATGTTCAAGTTATATTTACTGCAAAAGACTGAAACTTGAAAGGTGTCTGAATATAATTGGATTCAGGTATACATTCTGTATGTACATGTATGTTATATTTACAAGCTGTAAATGCCATGTTGTATAAACAAGCCTGGTAAATGTATCTTTGCCCCGCACCATTTTTTAATTATGCACCCACTTGGGCAATAAAGATTTCTATATGTATCAATTCTCCAAGATAACAAAATATATCATGTTGATTAATTTTATATTTTCAAAATGATATTGTAAAATTTATAATTATGTGATTACATTGCTTGGTGCTATCATTAGCATTATTCTAGATATCAAGGCCTTGAACAGAACAACATGTTTACCAAGATGTACTTTACAGGCCTCTTCCGGGTTCTATAATGACACAGCATTATGTCATGATGTTCTCTACCGTTCCATAATGACTTCCATTTTCCCTAAAACAAGGGGCCTACAAATTATGTGTTTGATATTCACAGCTTCATAAAACCAGGAAGCATTTTGAAGGGGCTGGCCTTTCTAAAGGCTCATGCTTGCGTAACTATATTAAAAAAGACGAACGGCTAATCTGGAGGTACAAGTGTACATATATACATGTATACGTGTACAAAAAATGTCAACATATCCCAGTTTTGCTTCTCTCTCCTTAAAAAGACTCCCTCCCATTTTCTTCGTTGATTTCGGAAGGTCTAATAACGGAGGTTCTACTATAATATACAGAATAAGTTTGATTGACAAAGATTAGTTGGATATAATTACATTACAGTTTTTTTAAATTATTTATACCTTTATTCGGAGCTTCAGTGATGATTTCTTGCTGTTGTAGCTTGAATTCCAATGCTTCCACCTTGTCTTTCACTGGTGTCATTTCTCTTTCCAGGATGTTCATAAAATCTTGGATACAGCTGCTATGGCAGTGTGTGGACTTGGATGCTCCATCGATGACCGTTGACTGACCTGTGCATTCTTGAATATGCATGCAAAGATACAGACCAAGAATCAAGAAGACACATATAACTGATTTTGTTGCTGCCATTTCGTCTGCAAGTTTGCTAATGAAGTAAAATCACACCAGCGTAAATTTGTATTATACAAAACCTCAACCCAAAAATAAATAAAAAATTTAAAAAAACACAAGGAAGGAAAACTGTAAAAAAAATATATATATTTCCTGGATCCAATTTTTCATTTTTGTATTTTTGGAACATTCCTTTAGTTTTACTACCAGGAATTGTTGCAAAAACAAGGAAAGCTATTGCTATTTTTGGTGTGTATACTTTTTTCCAAAAAAAAAAGACCTGTGTTCAATTGTTCATGTACAGCAAAGAAAAAGTCATTTTAAACAAGTATTTCCATAGTAACTTTCCGTTCTAGCTTTAGTTTTCCTCATCGTAACTTACAATGTAAGCTAAAATGGGTCTGCCATATATTTCTCATAGCCTCTTTTCACATGAAGTAGCTTCCCATCATGTCACTTAAATGAACTTTTTCAACACAAAAATAAGATAAGAATAAGAACAAAGCACTCTAGAAGATGTTTTTTTTATCAACTTCAAGTGATTTTGATAATTAGGCTAAAAAAAGCACCAATTAATATTTTTCTTAATGTAGAAGCACTTATGAAGCAGAAAAGCTCCTCTAAATAAGTTTATTTTTGAATTTTATTTGCAAATTTATGTTGTTAACTACAACATCTTCAGGCAATCAAAAATGAACATATTTGGAGTAGCTTTTTAATGTCAAATTGGTACCACAAGCACTTATGTTTGGAAATATCATATCTCGAAAAGTATTTATCATTGGCAAATCATCTGTTGATCCAAGGATAACTCTGTAGAACTTTGTTATTCTGCGAAAAAGCTTACGTTCAAATTAAAATGAAATTAAAGTATCATTTTACATGACAAAATACAAATATTTACATAGAGTTTGGCTATCTGAAAATCGTTATCTTCAAGTACTGCTCAAAAAGAAAAAAACACAACCATTATTTTAATTTTCATTTCTTATTTATTTTCTAAATTGGAAAATTATGAAATTACAAATATTTGATAGAGGTTACCTATCAGACACCTATTTAAAAGTAATATGACAGTATCATAAAGGAATTATTCCTTTTACCATAAATCATGTTTACACCAGTTACCTAACAAATACAAGCCCCAAGTTTTGTATGACATAATGTCATTGATACATAGATAATTTCGCACCAATAAAGTAAAACAATTTAACTCTTACTAGAGCCAATAGGGCTCATCAGGCTGGGGTTATCCTTAGTTTCTGTAACACATGGGACTTTCACTCCCCCTTGATAGGATGCTAGTCTATTAGAGGCTTTGCACGAGAAAACTCAAAAAGCCAAAATCCAAAAATCACAGATCATTTGGTTAAGCTAAATCCATTCATATTTTGTGACTTGGCATGGTTGATAGTACGTCCACCCAAGTTTAACACATGCAAAATATGAATGGATTTGGCAAAAAACAAAACATGATCTCTGATTTTTGGATATTGCCGTTTTTTCGCATGCAAAAGCTCCTAATCTTTCCATTGCTCTAACCCAGCCAATGTCCCACAACCTTAAAATGTGTGGTAGGGTGTTATAATATTAGCTTCCGACAAAAAAATATATGTATCCATATATTTAAATATCATCTTAATTTTTGTTACCAACTACATATTGTAACATTATGTCAGATATTTTTTCTCTTCAAAATGGAAACTAATAGTGGTTTTCTTTTCTTTTCAATTGTTATTATTTTATTTATGATGATTTGCTCTGGAAATTCAGCAACTTTATACCAACTTGAATTATGCTTAAGTCACCCTTTGATATAAAATACATCATTAAAAACTACTCCTAGAATATAAAATTAAAGTGATTTGCAAACAGCAAAATTACAACTTGTCAATAATCTGATTAGGGAATGGGGAATATTAACATTTAGGTAATTCAATCAATTTCAACTAAACGAAATACTTTAAAAAGGGGATAAATCATCATTAGTTACAAAACAGAATAGCATTTAAATAATTGTGATATTTTTAGTCCTTACTAGGGAATACAGCGCTGTATGCTACAATCATAAGTATCTATTTCCACACTTTGATTTTCATGATGCTTTCGCCACCACCATAAGTAAATACAACATTGCGATCCTTGTCTATGGCAATACCATTCGGGCGAGTGAAATCATTGCTTTTAATACTTCTTTGGTACATTCCATCCTTGATGATGTCTATGCTACCAATATTAGCTATGTAAATGTATCCATCTATGTCACAGCAAACACCACATGGCAAGTTCAGTTTGTTATCACCTTGACCTTGGTATTGCCATAAGAATTCACCATTCCTGCTAAAGGCCTGCACAGAGTGGGAACCGTGATTTGATGCTACCAACTCATCATTAGATGATGTCATACTTAAATATACTGGCTTATTGAGATCAGGATATGCGCCTGGTTGTATAAATACCTTTGCTTTTGTTTCATTAGGTTTGCATTTGTAAATCACATGAGTCCCATTTGAAGAAATATAAACATTGCCTTCTTCATCTACAGCCAGACCTTTGTTACAGTATCCCTGATCTGTATCTGGTAAAGCGATGGTTTTCTTCACATTTCCTGTGAAGTCCATCACAAGGATATTTCCATTTGCAATATGATTACTGACATACAAAGTGTCACTTTTTGCAACCACATTCCAAGCATGGTTTAACTGACTACATTTAATTTCATCTTTATGTTTTCCTTCACTATTGTACACTTGAATAGTAGATCCACCAGTGACTAAAATGTCTCCATTTTCAGCCACTGTCAAATCCCATCCATTGCCATCACTTGAAACTTCATTGAACAAAACCATTGGTTCTTCCATCAACTCTCTGGGAATATCTATCACACTGGTAGTTCCCAAAGCCTTTTTTTCAAATCTGACTTTTCCAAAAGCCTGTGTTATAAAAGCTTCCAGTTCTTCAAGCTGAGGCTCATCCACTTCTAAAACATTTGTTGTCAAAGTTCTATCATAATTCAGTTGGGCCTGATATTGCAATTTTTTCATCATTTCATTTTCATGTTGCAGGAATTCTGCCTTGGCACTGTGCTCAAGAAAGGCTTGAGTGTAACTAACATGCGAGCCTATGCGAATAATTCTATTTTGGATTACATTGAGTTTTTCTTGAATAGCCATGTTTTCTGTTTGAAAGTGACTTTTAATTTGTTCTAACTTGTCCTCTTTGACCTTTTCAATAACCTCAATAAATTGAGTAGCTCTTTGATAAACATCGTTTTCAAGTTTTTCTTTGAGTTCTTTGTTCTGCCCTTGGCTTTTTTCAAGGACATCAGCAAACTCTTCATCAAGCCTTTCCAGGTCCAATAACTTCAATACCAGATCAGATACAGCACTGGTTTTGTCATCATGTACTTCATCGATAGTTTTACATGCATGACCTTGAGGTTGGTGTTCTTTTAGAGCACAGAGGTGACATACCAAACAGTGGCATTCTTCACAGTAACACTCCAGTAACATGGGTTTGTTCTGTTTACTGTGTGTGTCACAAATAAGTTGTTTTGCTGATTGAACCTCACTTTTATATTTCCCATCTTTAATTTCCTTCAACAACACCAGTCTATGAAGCCTAGTTAAAGCTGTTTTTGTGTGAAAACCCTTGCATTCATCACATGTTATCTCACCACAATCCAGGCATTGGAATGTTCCTGGACTCTTCTTATTCTCAAACTTACACATCACACATTCAGCTTTACCACCCCTGGCTTCCTGTAGAATATGGAATAGGTCATTATCTGGAAGATAGTCTACTCCTTTTTCTGTCAGTGGAACTAACAGTTGACATGTTGGACAAGTGAACTCTTTCTTATCTGGTCTGACTTTAGCCTTGATGCATTCTGTACAGACAGAGTGATGGCATGGCAACAGTTTAGGGTTGTTAAGTGGATGGTTACCAAGACAACATGTCATTTCAAGGTCAAACTGTCCCTTTGTTTTGGAGTTCACACCAGCCATTCTAAAAAAAAAGATTACATTAAAGTATAAAGTATGATCATGATGAATATGATTTTATCATAATTATCTAGAAGAAATATCAGTTTCATATTGTTAGATTTGTTGTAAGTACAAAGTAACAACAATATTGTACCTCGTGCCAAGCTAACTTATCTCAATAAAACGTCATGACCAATTGATGCCGTTATCATTGCAAATAGGAATTTCGTTTCTGATTTTTTTCAGTCTGTCGAATGTTTCTACCGTTTTCTAACTAAACTTCATGCTAATAAACTTATTTCATTCATCAATCTTAAGTGTGTTTATCATCTTTTATCATCCTAATACACTACTTTATTACTTGAACAAATGATAAGGCAAGCAGTCCGGTTAGAGAATTTTTGACTTCATACCGTGTTTCTACCTTCACTTGAGGCCTTGATTACGTGAGTGATGATATTGGTTAAGACCTTTAGTGAGGGCAGAAACGTTGTTCAAAGTTGAATGATTTCATCATGCATATTGAAAGGTTATAACATCCAAGGATCACCACCTAGTGGTAACACTAGGATCTAAGTTCAAGACGCTATAATTTTTTACCAACAAACTATACTTTCGAAGTCACCTTAACTCGATTCGTAGCCTCAGTTAATTTCATAAGCATATGTGGCGATAAGACAGGAGACTATGGCCTTCATCGTATTAATACTGTGAAGTTACGAAAGCACCTACACTACAGGCTACAGAGTTTTAGAGACAAAATGTCATAGGAGCTACGTAAAAATCCTGTTTGGAGTGGAAAACTATTCCTTGCATTTATTTGCTATGCGTGTTCAATCTAACCGTAATTTCTAGGAATCAAAGTCATCTAACCATCAAGCCTTAACGGTAAATTTCTTTTACACTGGTGCTGGTAATATGTAATATAAAAATTCTTCTATTATCGCCCTCTTCAAAGTGAAACAAACATTGACATGCCATTATCTTCTCAATGCCTCCAATGTTGAATTAATGAATAGCTTACCTTTAAAGCTTATGGTAATGTCTACAATTGCAAACAATAAATCGGACTGGTCTTGAGTTGACTACTTGTCGAGTTGTCCTTGTGTAAACAAATCGTGTTGATTTTTTATTTCCGTATATTTGGGGATTTCCAAACATGAATTTACTTACCATTAGGCGGCGGCACTGTAGTTGAACTTATCCAAGGCATTCAACATTGAAAAGATACTAATATCATAATAAGAAATCTACTCTTACTGTTTAGTTAAAGTTTTATGAAATATATCTTTATCCTAAGTTCAGCTATAAGGTTAAGATTTAAGCTTAGAAGATATAAAATCAAACTGAGTTGCAAGCATCAAAGTTGTGACTTGACCCTGTTCTGATTATTGTAGGGGGTATACAAATATAGTAAAGTACAATAATTCCGAGAATTGTGATTTTCATGTGTTTATTCCACGATATTTCGTAACAGTTCGCTACATCATCAAATATAAAGATAGATGTTTTAGTATTGTCTTTATTAGTCCACACGCCATCTGGTGGACTAGGTCATTTCGATCAGACAGATGAAGAATACAGTTGTATTTGAAAGCTCTTAGAATAGTCAATCAGTCAAAAAGATAGATTCTATTCAAATTCATTTGGGCTGATCTTATCTTTACCTTAAAAAAGGGGTGGATTTTGATTATTTACATACACATACTTTCTGGAAAGCCTATGTTTTATTTTTAGATTTTACTAGGATGTAAAGCATTGTTTGTCACATTCTTGAATATCTATTTCCACACTTTGAATTTAATCAATCTTCTGCCACAATCATAAGTAATAACAACATTGCGATCCTTGTCTATGACAATACCATTTGGGTGAGAGAAATCATCACTTTTGATCGTTTTTTGATACATTCCATCCTTGATGATTTCTATGATGTTCCGACTATAGCTAGCTATGTAAATATAACCATCCATATCACAACAAACACCATGTGGATGGTACAGTTTGTTATCACCTTGACCTTTGTATTGCCACAAGAATTCACTGTTCCTGTCATACACCTGTACAGTGTTTAAACTATTATTTGAAACTACCAACTCATCATTAGAGGTCATAGTTAAATACACTGGATCAATGAGGTCAGGATCGGTGCCTCGTTGTTTGAATACCTTTGCTTTTGTTTCATTAACTTTACATTTGTAAATAGAATGAGTCCCATAAGAAGAGATATAAACATTGTCTTCATCATCTACAGCTAGACCTTTGTTACTGTATATCTGACCTGTTTGTGGTAAAGTGATGGTTTTCTTTAGATTTCCTTTGAAGTCGATCACAAGGGTATTTCCATTTACCTCTTGATTACTGATATACAATGTGTCACCTTTCGCAACCACATTCCAAGCATCTAGTATCTGACTACAGTTAATTCTTTCTTTAGGTACTCCTTCACTATTGTACACTTGAATAGTTGATCCACCAACGACTATAATGTCTCCTTTCGTAGCTACTGTCAAATCCCATCCAATGCCACCATTTAAACCTTCATTAAACAGCACCATTGGTTCTTCCATCAACTCTCTGGGAATATCTATCCCACTAGGAGTTCCCAAAGTCTGTTTTTCAATTCTGACTTTTCCAAAAGCCTGTGTTATAAAAGCTTCCAATTCTTCAACCTTAGGCTCATCCACTTCTAAAACGTTTGTTGTCAAAGTTCTGTCATAATTTTGTTGGGCCTGATATTGCAATGTTTTCATCATTTCATTCTCATGTTGCAGGAATTCTGCCTTGGAACTGTGCTCAAGAAAGCCTTGAGTGTAACTAACATGTGAGTCTATGCGGGTAGTTCTGTTCTGGATTACATTGAGTTTTACTTGAATAGAAGAGTTTTCTGTCTGATAGTGACATCTGATTTGTTCTAACTTGTCGTCCTTGACCTTTTCAATAACCTCAATAAATTGAGTAGCTCTTTGATAAACTTCATTTTCGAGTTTCTCCTGGAGTTCTTTATTCTGCCCTTCACTTTTTTCAAGGACACCAGCAAACTCTTCATCAAGCTGTTTCAGGTCTAACAACTTCAATACCAGATCAGTCACAGCAGTGGTTTTGTCATTGTGAATTTCATCAACTGTTTTACATGCATGACCTTGAGGTTGATGTTCTTTAAAAGCACAAAGCAGACATACCAAACACTTGCAATCCTCACAGTAGTAATCTAATAGCATGGGTTTGTTCTGTTTACTGTGTGTGTCACAAATAAGTTGTTTTGCTGATTGAATCTCACTTTTATATTTCCCATCTTTAATTTCCTTCAGTGACACCAGTCTATGAAGCCTAGTTAAAGCTGTTTTAGTGTGATAAGGTTTACACTCATCACATGTTATCTCACTACAATCGAGGCATTGGAATGTTCCTGGACTCTTCTTATTCTCAAACTTACACATCACACATTCAGCATTGCCACCCCTGGCCTCCTGTAGAATATGGAACAGGACATTATCTGGAAGCTTGTCAACTACTTTTTCTGTCAGTGGAATTGGCAGTTGACATTTTGGACAAGTGAAGTCTTTCTCATCTGGTCTGACTTTAGCCTTGATGCATTCTGTACAGAAAGAGTGATGGCATGGCAACAGTTTAGGGTTGTTAAGTGGATGGTCACCAAGGCAACATGTCATTTCAAGGTCATACTGTCCCTTTGATTTGGAATTCACACCAGCCATTCTAAAGAACAAAGAGAATACTAATGTCAGAATGGTCTAAATATGGACATTAAAGTATAACGTATGAACATGAAGAACAGGAATATTTCATATTGCTAGATTTGTTGTAAGTACACAAATAACAACAATATTGCACTTCATGCCAAGCTAATCTATTTGTATACAATGTCATGACCAAGTAATAACATAATTTAATTAATTAGGCACTTTTGCCCTGATCTTTACAGTCTGTAGACCACCTAACATAAGTTATCTGTGAAATTACGCTTTCTTTTTTTACCTAAATATTATGTTATAAAACTAATGCTAATCATCTGTGCAAGCATAAAAAGGTCAGGGAAAAAAATTACCTCTCATTAAATATTGTTTTCATCCTGATACATTTTTGCCATTACTTAAAATATCATAAGGCATGGAGTCATAACGTGTGTGAAGGAAAGCCCCCCCCCCCCTTTTTATGATTTTTTTAATAAATCACACAAAGGAAAATGACCTTCCATTTATGTTGGTATGTACACATTAGTACATATTGTGTCATGATCATTCATGTAATCAAGGCCTTTAGTGAAGGACGAAACATTATATTATGATGTAGGAAAATAATTTTAAAAAACTGTGTCAAAACAAATGGAAAGGTTCCAGTTAAAATACTAGGACACCACCTAGTGATAACTCTAGTATCTAATTTCAAGACCTAAGCATTTTTACAAACAAATTATTATTTCGAAGTCCGCTTTAGATTATTTCGTAAGCATAATGGCGATCCAACCGGACACTATGAACATAATCATTTCAATAATGTGAAGATAATATTATGAAATATCAACAGCGTTCTAAAGCCTAAAGGCAAAATGTCATAAGATTACTAACGTTACTTACGTTATAATCACGTTTGGAAGAGAGAAGCTATTTCTTGCAGCTATTTGCAGTGCGTTTGATTTCTCTCCATAGCTTCTCGGAATCGAAACAATTTAACTCAAGCCTCAATGGTAATTTTCTTTCAATCTGTTAACAAGTTATTTGTAACTTCTCACATTATCGCCCGCTTCAAAGTAAAGGTAAACATTAACAATCTCTTATTTGTCTGATGCCTACAATGTTGAATTATTGAATAACTTACCTTATAAGGTTATGGTAGTGTCTCACTTACAAAAAATAAATCGTTCTAGTCTTGGGTAAACTACGTGCCAATCTTTGTTTCAGGTTTGCCGACGAACAAATCGATACATTTGGGAATTTCCAACTATGTCCGAGTCTGTATCTACCAGTAGGCGGCGGCACTGTACATAACCTCATCCAAGGTTTTTATTAGTTTAAAAAAGACCTAGTTTAACTTTGTAAAAGAACATTCTTTCTTCACTATTTTCTTCTTCAAAAGAGCATTCAAATTATAGCTCAGAATAATTAAATCATAGAAAATAGAAATAATGCCAATCAGATGAAAACTTAGATCAAATTGTTTCAAAATGACCATATTATGATTATCTAGCATTTCAGGATTAATAGATCAGACAATGTAATACTCCCCTTTAAGAAACATAGTTATTTTCTGAAAATCATACAATAGATGTCACATGATGTATATGCATCTGTGTTTTAAAATATATATATGATAAAATTAAACTGCATAAAAACACAATATTTGAAAGTAAACAAAGCTTTCATATCCATCCTCCTCACGTGAATGTCTTACGTTGTGGTCATAATACAAATAATAGTGATCAAGTATCCGAGATGGATATGAAAGCTTTGTTTACTTTCAAATATTGTGTTTTTATGCAGTTTAATTTTATTATAAACAGATGTCACAATTATTTTTTTTCTCTGAATATCTGGGCACTACGTTATTGAATTTAATCACACCACAGTCTCCAAAAATCTAAGTGTTCAAAAACCATCAAAAAGGCCCGTAGCGTCATTCTATCTAACCTTTTCTGTACCCTCATGTTTTCTCATAGAAATTATCCTTCTGAATGGTTAAAATGTCCAGAAAAAACTGAGCGTTTTTCCTCATTATCCAAAAACGTCAAAATATGACTTAGGCAAATTTCGTGTCTATGGGTCGATTTGTAAATAAATCAATGTTTTTTCTGATGAAGGAAAATATTTCTAGCACATAATACATAATCATAATCACATTTCATGTTCAGCTTCACATAGCAATAGAGGGATACCCTTACAATCCGAAAAATCTGTACCTAATGAGGATTTTACAAAAAAAAAACAGATAAAAAAAAAGAAAAGAATTTAGGCATCAATTCCACTTTATTTTTTGGTTTGGCAACTCTACTAGTTCGAGAAAATAGGGAAAGACACCTTTTAAGGAAAAATGAGAGTCTCAAAATGTGCAGCTGAATCTTGACCGACAAAATAGCTATCAACAATAAAAAACATGTTTATAAAAACTGTATAACAGTGAAAGATACACATTTTTAAGAATATAGAAGAAACTCATTTTTTTATTTGGTGTTGATTTTATTGTAAAAAAACACTTAAAATACTCAGAAACATTTCATTCATCCAAATTGATTCCTTAAAACATGATATTTCTTTATTGGTTTTCCCATTCATATGTAATTTTATATGAATTAAATACTTAATAATATAATAATGAATAAGAAGTAAAAAATGCTTATATGAGTTCGATAGATACTTAATAAATACAATATTGCCTGATTTAAAACTGAGTTAAAGATTTGTGAAAGTATTGTAATTTTGTGTCCAAAAGGAAGTCACCATTTTCTTTGTTATCTAACTCTTTTTAAGTTCTGACTATACACACACTGATTACATGTACTATAATTATGTTTCCCTCATTTTCATATCCTCTATAATGCAACTGATATTAATCTACTTATAATAATCCACCTTTTCCCCTTAATTAATCAACAAAGTAACATCTGTCCATATCTGATTATAAAGGCTGTGGTCAGACACACTTTTGAATCGATTTAAACCCTTTTTTAAACCACTTTGTCTTGAAATAACTTTGTTTTGGTTTGAATTTGCTTCCAAACACACTGTTAATTAGAGAAGAAAAGGGTTTAAATTAATTCAAATCTAATCGAAAAGGTGTCTGTCTCAAAGCTATTATCTTCCTCAACTAAATCTGAATAATTTGACATTTTGTTACGGTTTTAGTTACATCTATCATTGCAAGCTAGACAAATCTTTTTCTTTTTATTTCAGACATATTATAAAGTTAACTAAATATGTTTGAAAAAATGTTTGTATTGTCAACTTTCAAAGATATGTGCACACATTTTGCTCCAATAAAATGTCAATAAAATTTCAATTGAATTTCTGGTGATTTCTTTATCAATATTCATGCAGAATGTAGCTAAGGATTCCGGTCGACAAGACAATGATCAGATCAACCCCAAGATAGGCAGAGTTGTTGCAAAGAGTTGTTGAACAACAGGTCTGCTTAAGGTCGTATTTTGTGCCCTCTACGTCGATTTCTTCCCTGGCCTCCACACAATTCCCCCCGCAATGTTTAAAATGTCCGAATTCTTCATCGTTCTTCAGGCTCCCAGACTATATAAACAATTGAATGAAGAAACCTTGTGATAATTGAAAGCTGTTATAACTTATCGAGTATTTAGGGGCCATCCATTATTGTCATCATTAACTCAAGTGTACAAACCGTACACTTTTTTCTGACTTCCCCCCCCCCCTAAATTGTACATCAAATTTTGGTTTTGAAATACTTCCAATTGTATCGAATATAATGGAATATAAATTTATTGTATCTGATATTGTTTTACTGTAATCAAACTATGTAGTTGCAAAATAAATAAACGATAATTATTTTTAAAAAAAGAAAAAAAAAAAGGGGGAGGGTGAGGCCAACGTACACTTTTTGAAAATGTTGAAGATTTTTTTTTTTTTTTTTAAATGATAATAGTTTATTTCTTGAAATATGCAAACAATATCAGATACAATCAAATTCTATTCTATTATATTCGATACAGTTGGCAGTATTTCAAAACCAACATTTGATGTACACTTTAGGGGGGGGGGGGGGGGAGAAAAAAGTTTACGGTTTTT